>JALLPD010001164.1:0-12819 GCA_036940065.1 Cyclotella cf. meneghiniana
TATTTTCAACTTTACAACCAACGCCACGTTTACCCACAAAAATACCACCTAGTATTTTTTATCAAAAACGGCTTAGGTCACAGCTTTTGTAATGGAACTAATAGATCAACATTTTCAGATCTCCTGGATTCTAAGAATACCTGCCTTATTGATACCAAGCAAGACATAGAATAATGGTTTTTCCATGTGATGAATCCTCCAAAAGATGACATTACTCATTGACCTGCATAATCTTCCATATCAAAGCATTTCTCCTCTTTTGTCTTGGAACCAAGTTATTCCATGTTTGCTACCTAAAACATTTCATCCTTGAGATGCAGCAATGGCAGCAATTGTTGTAATTGCAAATGAAAGCTTGGTAAGCATCAATGCCTGTTGAATTGTTTACCCCATTTCTGATGGCAAACTGTCACAGAGTGCTATGGAAAAAAACAAAGATTGATGTAATTCGAGATTATGCATATGTCAACAAATGATAGTAAAACATTCACACATTGTTATGCTGACATTGTGTATATTTCATGCAAGGTTGTAGCAAGGTAACAAATCCTGTTGAGACAAGCAGAGTGCATCAAATCTGCAGATAATATGGTATTTATCTGTCAACAAGAAAATATCTGGAAAAACTAATATATCCAATAAATTTTACAAAGAAGGCACTTACATAAGTATTTATCAGCAATAGAAGGCTCCCAAAAGGGTGTGGTGTGCCCTCTGTGAGAGACGGCACACTTTCACTAGCAACCCACTAACAAATAGTGCTGCACATGCTTCTTTGATGCTAAATGTACGGGGTGTGGTGATGAAAAGGCCAAAAATATGCATGCCTCCAATTTTCATGAAACGTAGAGATCTTCTTGGGATAGCATCCATTAAGCTGTACTTAAAGTTTCATGTTATAATTTTGACCAGAAGCAATTTTTTCATGATAATGGATTGAAATTGTACTCTGTTGAGGCAAATTACTAGTCAGCACTAGTCAAGCTATGATATCAACACCACAAATCACCCCTGGACATGTTTTAGGATAATATTAGTTTTATTATGAAACTAAGGTGTATTGAGATTTTGGTAGTGATATCTGTTCAATAAGCCACCTCCATAATGTAACAACAGTCAAGAGGTTTGCTAGCACTTTGCTAGCAAAAGCTGGCAGTTCTTAGGCATGAACAATGACTTGCAACATAACCCCAGACATGATTTAACTATCAAAAGAGGTGGTAGTGGGTGTAGTGGATGTAGTGGGTGTAGTGGGTTGACTTTATCATTTTTTGATTGTATTTGCACCTTGGATTGGCTTGCTATTGGTAGCAGTGATTGATCTGGCCAAGAACATAGGATACTTGTAAGTACCCCTACTAGAACCAGTAAATGGTTGCTATTTACCTGTAGATTGGTATAAATACAGAATTTTTAATTTTTTACTCACAAAAAAACCAACAATTGATCTGAATTGACTTGAATGAAATGGGGGACAAATAACAGAAGTAATGTCATTTATTCTTTAGTTAAATATTAATACAGCCTACATTCATACCATATTGATTGATTGTTGTGTGTTTTGATGGTTCATTGCATAAGAACATTATACCCCAGCTACCAAAGTGTACAATTATGTGATCACTGTTCATGGTTATTGCCTTTTTTAAGGTTGAGTAGTATTGGCACCACCTTGTTCATTTTTATTTTCCTGTATTCTCTTTGTTACTCGCTTCACTAGGCACGGTAATTCTTATTGACAATTGACAATGTTGTAATCTCATTTGCCCTCAGGTACGTAGACATGTTTTAGGTTGCTTTTTGATGTATTCTTGTTACCTTGAAGTTTGATTTGCAGGTTCGTGTTTTCCAAAGTCTTGTGTACTACCAGGGCTAAGTAGCTATATATCATGACTGCACACAAATACAGACTGGTCAATTTATAATATTGTGTATTGTCACAATGCCTCTATCATATTATTATATGCAGTTGATGGGATATGTGGCAGGATTGATGGATGGTAGTTTGTGTCATTACTTTATGAGCTGTTCTGTTTACAAGAATAAGTTGTATTACATTAAAATATGCAAGATTTTTTGTTTACCTCCCTAGAACATAGTGCATTTATGAATGCTGGGGGGCTTCTTGGTTCTTTCCAAGTTAGGTACCCTTAGGAGGATTGTGACAAATTGATGGGATCTTGTTTGTGTCAATTGTTTAATTATGCATGATTTTTTTCTTTTTTGGCATATTTGTGAGCAAAATGTAAGATTCCATGTATGGTAGAAAGGTCACCACATTATCAAAAATGTTCTGAGATACTGTAAAGTGTGGCCCTCACACTGTGTTTTGGATAAATTAAGGGATGTAAAGTAAAAGCAATTAGAACATAATCATAGTTGGAGCCCTACTTCTATACTTTTTATTATGCCTCCTCTTGTTCCTGCCAATTTTAGTCATTGATTTTGGCAATTTGTCAGGACCCCAACATGTAAGTAGAAGATGTGTAGTGCATGTAACACTGATAACAACAATTTTAGGACCATGAAGCTTTACAGGGAGCCCAGCATAGGGGCAGATTGGTCACACAATGGAGAATCTACATCAACTGTGCTTAGGTGGAAAAATTATGTTTAAGGGCTCAAAAACAAAAATGTTTGTAAAAATGACAGATTTTGCCAAGTTTAGCCTTCACAAGGGTTTGGCCTATTCACTGATGTATACTGTAGTCCAGATGTCACAATGATTTCTTTCTCTATAAGAGGCCATGGATGTAACCTCATTATCAAAGTGTGTTCTTGTCTCAAGAAGAGTTACAGTACCATACCTCTTCTCTGCAAAAAATGGGAATGAGATGAGTGCACTATCTTTTCATGCATTATTCAAGCACTACCTCCAAAAATCTGGTCCATAAAGGAATTTTGTTAGGGAATGGAGTACCCTCATGGATAAGGGAAATGTTTAATATGCCTCAATATTTTGAACATACCAGTTTCAGGAATGGTAGAATAATCACTCTCCTTGGGATTACCAGACACAACATCTATGCTGTCTATGATGCAGTTGTCCAACTTCTTTATCTAGAGGTAACTTTTTTGCAAATATTCTAAAACTTAATCTATGTTAAACCTAGTATCAACTTCAGGTATGGTAAGTAGTGTCATGAAAACATAAATTATCTGGCTCTTCAGTGTGTGATTCAAGTTAAATTTATCAGCAAAAAGAACAGCAATTCCTTTTTAAAGCTCCCATGAAATTTACAAACTCAACATCAATCCCATATTTATAGAACTAGATATTAGATATGTTTCTAATGCACAATGCATTGTCTCAACATGAAATCACTTAGTCATGAAAAAAATCCTAGATAATTCTTTTTATATACTTGTAATAAGTATTGTCCTTACAAAAAATCAAAAAATCATGTGAATAAGCTACCCCATGTTTCTCATCTCTCAACAATGACTCATAGCGTTTTTCAACCAACACAACAATACTAGAACAACCAAAGCTCAGTAAACAAGGTGGGTCACACCAAGTAATTACTGCATAACTATTGCATTTACATGCTACCTTCTTTGACAATTGCTGGTATTACAACAGCTTTTCGTATTGAAACAAGTGAGTAAATGACCTTGGCCCGCAACCCTTTGACTGAAACTTAATGGAAATATTACACTCTTTGACTCTTCAATTATGAAGCAACCAATATCAATTAAGTTCTGTCTTTTTGCCTGGTTAAAAATGTGAATGATACAAAGTCTTTAATTTCTGAGAATTGTAACAAAATAAAAACAAAATCCCATGATTTTGAAGGCAATAAAGATGACATTCATGCTAAAAAGAGACAATATCATCTTGAAAATAAAAGTGATATTAATGCAAAATGCAGAAAACATGTACAAGAATGCAAGGAAAATGTAAATGAAAGCATAGAAATATGTATCATGGGTATGTAATAAATTCAAAGCACAGAAAACTTGCACATGAACATAAGGAGGAGAAATGTGCAAAGAATAAAAAATATTCACAAGAACACAAGGAAAAAATAAATGCATAACATAGAATAGATTTACAAGAATGCAAGGATGAAATAAATGCAAAGCATAGAATGCATGCACAAGAGCATAAGGATGAAATAACTACAA
Organism: Cyclotella cf. meneghiniana; assembly: GCA_036940065.1. Classification (NCBI taxonomy): domain Eukaryota; phylum Bacillariophyta; class Thalassiosirophyceae; order Thalassiosirales; family Thalassiosiraceae; genus Cyclotella; species Cyclotella cf. meneghiniana. Next base: position 4,129 of record JALLPD010001164.1, read on the forward strand.
AGGTAGAAGATATGTACAAGAACATATGGATGAAATAAATGTAAAGCAATAAAAGCAAACACAAGAACATAAGGATGAAATAAATACAAAGCATATGGAAAAATGAGTTGAACATAGAACGAAAGTAAAGTAGACAAAGTGCCAGCATTAAAAAGCAACCAATTCAAAGAAGGCAAGAATAATTTATTTAAAGAGAAAGGTAATTTCAACATACTTCTATCTGAAATACCATGAGATACTACTGAATATGAACTAGCTCTAAGTCCAGAAACTAGTGTTATGAACTGTTTTCAATGTGATGGAATGTGGTGCCTTGAATTGCTTATGAAAGACGTACAAGACTCACTAATATTTCATGGAAAATATAATCTACAAAAAGAAGAAGATCCCCAAAATGCAAATATTTTGTTTGAAGAGCTGAAACAAAGATAATAAAAAGAAAAAGTAACTCTGAAAAACAAAAAGATGCAGCAGATTAAATTTTTCAGGCATTAGGTCAATGATTACCATGGTGAACAAAGCATTTCTAGATTCAATGGATGTTACATTATTAGGAACTACATGTTGTGGGATGATAGAATATGATAACAAGAGTGAATCCACAGCAAAGAAAAAAATTATTTTATCATGTAAACAGGTTAGACACATTGAAAATGACAAAAGACAGGACCATGAAGAAGTATTGAAAATAAAATATATTCGGCAATCAATTATGAAGCTCATTGCAACAAGTTTGTAACTTTGAAAACAAAATGTGTTTTAATATGGAAGGATCCAGCAAGATGAAATGAAATATGTCATTTTCCTTTACATCCGTAACTCAATTTAAAAAGTGCTGATGAACCAGTTGGAGTCATTTGTGCAAATAGCACTGAAAGCATTACACATAAGACAACTCTAAAGAATTCAATTGCCAGCAAAGTAGACTTTGGCATTGGCAGCAGAAGTGGCCTTGAAACTCCATCTGTTCAAGAATTGCACATGATATCACAAGTACTGCACTACTGCAATATCATTAACTTTGAAAGTAACAGCAGACATTTAGACAAACAGCAATAATCTGCCATCAAAGGACTAACTGTCTTACTTGAAAATGATACACCCTAAGTTTTGTCACACCTACTCTCATCTGAGACATGAAAAGCAATATATTTCTGCATATTGTTGGATATAAAGGAGAATTTGATTCATTGTATAAAAAGACAAAACAAAGAAAATCAGCTGGTGTTTTTGAAAAGAGTTGGGTAGTGTACCAATGGATGTCTGTAAAAAAGTTGTAGGTCCAATTTGAATCACTTTTTGAATTCAAAGTTATACTAACTTTTGAAACAAAGACATTCCTGTCAGAAAATGTGAAAACTGTTGATTACACAAACAATGAAGTAAAACATCAAATAAAAGATGACATTGCAGTATAATTGTAACAACTAATCCATAAATTCAAATCTTTCATGATTCTGCGACAAAAGCATGACATAAATTTTGCACTAAAACACAGTTACTTGGCTAGTTCTAACAAAAACAATTTGTAATGCCAACACTGACACCACTCATTCATACTTTCTCAATGCAGCAAAACAAGTGGTATCAAGCTTGATGCAGACCAAGAAGAATATGACAAAGCAAAATCATTTTGATCCCAATACCCAATCAATGGAATTTCTGATGGCACATTTGGTATCATTGCTGCTTTTTGTCATGTATTCATGTTTGGAACTGCATACAACAAAAGTATCAGCATGAGGCAGAATGATTTCATTCCTCATCTCATGCAATTTTCTGCAGTGCATGCAACCTTTCAAATGGTTACATTTTATTTGTTTGACATATTAAGAAGACACATTAATGTTCATGTAATGTCTACCCATCATAAAGCAGATCCTACTAAACTTGATAAAATTACAGAAGAAATTATGCTTAATGTTTTTCAAGAAAAATTAAGACATACAGTTGTCAATCCTGAGAGTAAAGATGCCACATGTGTTATCAATACACTTCCTCCAGTTTTGACAACAGTAGGCAAACATACATCTTTTGGGACATTAGAAAGAGATTCATCATTGGGAGAAGGGAGAAATGTATGCAATGATATGTAGATTTCGTCCTGAATTTGAATTTCTAACTATGGCATTTGATGATGTCTCTCCAAATTTTCTTTTTAATACTTAGTCAACAAGACAATATTATCTTTCCTAGCACAGGAGATAAAAAAATTCTTATCTTCTATGGAAGAGAGTACCCCTTTCACATCAGGAAATGTAAATATACCTACAATTTGGAGTGCCCTTGTTACTGCCATAACACAAAAAACATTGTATCTGCATCATCTTCAAACATTTAATGCAGTTGAGTGACTATAATAACAGAAACACACTTCATTACATATCAGAGTAAAAAGAGGACACTTGTACAACTTATTATTTCAAGGATATCCAAATGAGTAAGGTCACAACATTTCTTATTGGAATCCAACACTAGCAACAAAAGCTGCAGGTTTCTTAACAGAGGCATAATTTTATCTGTGTTTCTCCTCTTTGGGTGTTTTTCAACCTGTATTTGTGGTAAACTTTATCTGTAGAAATCAGTCTTGGCATCATGATTTTCTGATTTCTTTACTGGGGCAAAGATCTGTTTCTGTTCTTTTCAAGACATTCACTGTGATGATATTTAACTTAGAACATTTTCTGCCTTTTGAAATAAAATATGTTGGTGTTTTATGCTTGCTAAAGTTCTGTGAAATTGTCATCTGTTGTATAACCTTTTAACTCCTATTGCTCAATTACAACCATGCTACTAAATATACATGATAGTATACTTCTTCACCTTGAATAACACCTCTAAGTAGGTCCAAATAACAGGCAATGCTTGCCAGAAGCAATGACTCCCCACCAGATTATCAGATGTCAATGTCTTCATCTATGTGTATGTGTGTGACTACAACTATAGCTGCATCCATGTTCAAGATGTGGCCATCCAATTTCCTCATCTCAAGGGTTTTTGGCATAAAAAGTGCACTACAAGTTTTTGAAGTGCTTTCTTATTCACAAAATCTCTACTCTACAAAGTTGCAACTGCAACTTAACTTAAATAATTCTATTTTCCAGACTTGAACAGTGACTGCAATCTTTTCATGACTCCCAAGAAATTCTTCCATCATTTTTAGATGAGCTCTGCTTAGTCATCGGGGTGGTGAGATAGCTGAACTTTGATCACACACTTCATCAAATAATGGATCTCCAAGCATGAGAGTACAAGTTATTGGAAGTATCCAGTTATAAGAATCAACTATTCAAGATGGTTTCTTGGTGAAACAAAGGGATAATATGCTTTACATTCAGCAGGCACCTTGCCAGAGTATCAGGAATGGAAAACACAGACATCATGTGCATCTAAGTAATTTTGATGCTGAACAAAACAATCTGAGTGAACAATTCAACCACATTGTGAGAGGATATGAATCTTTGGATGCACTCACTCAAGCAATAACCCAGCTAATTACAACTTTGCAACGAGGATAACCATGTGAATTTATAGATATTGTTCATGATTTTGATCACACTTCTGGAATGTTGGAGAATGCCACCAGTGAAATTGCAAGAGCACTTTTCAGTTCAGCCTTGGATTGGTTGATGTATGAAATGAAATTCTGCCAGAAGACAATGCAATGGAGTAAAATCATCATGTTGTAATAACGGGGACTTCCCTTTTCTATGATAAAGCAATCAGGCTTAAGTGCTTATATATTTAAATCTTGCAGTGATTCTAGTGTGTTCAATATTACTCCCTTTATTTTATTCTAAAATTACTACTAAACTCAGATACATTTCCCAAGTTCACTGCAGAAGGAGGAATCAAGATTTCATTAAGAAACAAGTATTTCTAGAGTGGAAGGGACTCAACCAAAAATGAACATTTTGTTCTACATACGCAGTATGTAGTAATTACAATTTAAGATGAAGAATGATACAAAAAACATGCATCTCACTTTGATACCCCTGTTGAAGAGATGCAATCAATGTTCTACTCCAAAAAAGTTGAAGCGAGTTTGATGATCTGCCAACGCATGCTCACCTCATTCTCTTACAGATGCCATGCATGCATTGAGATGATCCTGATCTGGAGCAGGGCTGACAAATCATGGTACATTGCCAAAAATCAAAAATGGCATCAAAATATAAACATGGAAATAGACCACCAATCAAAATTCATCCAAAAGTTCCACCAAATAATTGTACAGTCCACTGATATTCTGTATGCCATCATCATTCTGTCTCAATTCTGTTATAAAAACTCAACCACTCAGACCAAATGGTAAATACTATTTGTGCTTTCAATCTATGTTGCTTGAGGTATCAAGAGTAGAAAGATCATTGCACATCATGCTGGAAGTTTTCATATCTTTTTGCTGAAGTACCAGGACAAGCAGTAGGCATGCCAAAGTTGTCAACAAACCAAAAATTCAAAAGGAGACACATTCAAACTGATGGATCACAAATGTTTCATTCAAACTTCAATATCAACATACTCATGTTTGATGAAGTGCTCCATCTCTCAAAGCAATGCACATGAGACACCAACAATGATGGGCATGAATAGGGATACATTGTTCTAGACTTGGTTGAGAAATTTTGTCCAAAAATGTTGTACAGATGTGGTCAATCACAAGATCAAACATTGAAAACAAGATATCTGGGATCCCCACCAACTCTGTGATGGGCCATGTCTCTGGAGGGTCCCTTTGTCAAGTGGACAATAAAACATTTCTCAACAACAAATAATATTGTGTGATAGAGCTGTGAAGCTGTGGGAAATTCTCAATGAAGTGTACTGCCTTCTCAGATCACGGAGATTGAACCCAAACCAGTTGTTGCAGTCTTGATGATTGATATCATTTAAATTTCTGTAACGCTTGGGTTTGAAACAATCATGTTGGCATATGAATACTGCTGGGTCTTCAGCATAAAGGAGAGCCAATTCTCCATAACACAGTCTATTTCATCAAAAGCATTTCTCATCTGATGATGTTTTTGAAAAATTACAAGGTCTTCTCAATGAAGACAACAATGCCTTCCACCTAACCTGCATTGGAGTTGAGTAAACAAATAGGTGGTCAAGAGTGCAACAATGCATTCTGACATATGGGCTGGAGCTGGAGATAATCTTCCGCTCTTGCATAATTGACCTCATGCTCCATTATTTGAACAGGAGTAAGGAAACTGGAATCTTGATAGTCAAAAAATGTTGGCTTTCGAGAGCACCTCATGCCATAGGAGACATCAGGGGGTTACTTGTCTTCTCATTCTTAGAAGTCTTTCTTATTAGTCAATTCTGATGGTAATAATATTTGTAACAATAATTTTATGATTTATCAAGATGACTTTGCTCTGAGATATTCATGGTACCATACAATAATACCACACCTGATGAGTATGCTCCTATCATGTATTTTATATGAAATATACCATATTTTACAGTGAATAGGCCACATACTAGAGAAGGCCACAATTTGCAAAATCTCACCAATTCTACGAACATTTTTGTTTTGGGGCATTTAAACCTTCATTTTCCACCTAAATGCACTGGCAATAGATTTCCCATTGCATGACTGATGCTGGGCTCCACGTAATTCCTCTTGTTTCAAAAGTTATGGCTGATTGTTGCATAACTCACCGCACATCACCTTGCTTTTTTGGTAGGCTTACACATTTACCTAGTATTTTTTTATATGATTCTTCCATGATCATGATCTCACTGACCACTGGAGTGGCCTGTTCCAGGTGTTGGAAACATTGCGACTAACAATGGTCACACGTGTGGTAAGTGCCGCTACAGTTGCGGCAATGCACTGCTGTTGGCGAGGTGATAGCACGGCTCCGGCGTATTGTTGAGCCTGCCCGGAACGGCACCGGACAAACTTGCCGCTTGTTTGTTTTCTGTGCTGGGAGAGCACATTTAAGTTTTGACAATGTCAAATAATTTAGTTTTACATTAAATAAAAGAAACCAATTAACTAGTACATAAATAAAATGTAATTCTTTCAATTAATTCTTTGGTTTGGTGGATTGTCTCGACTGCTGGTGACAGCGCCAGGCACCGGATGATCTTGCATTCCCAACAGCCGCTCCCATGCATCCCAGCCATCGCAGAATGCTGCCAAAGCAACTATCTTCCAGGGACCGCATCAAGACATGTCGCTCAAGGAATACATCCCATCCCCCTTGCAAATCTCCAACCCTTTTCCGTCGGAAGTGAATGCGGCAATCGCGTTGCGAGAAGGGAGGTTTGCCATGGATAGCATGATAAAAAGGTGAGCGGTGAGTAGGCGGGAGGGTACAAAGCCTCCTACAAACAAAATAAATTAGCAGGAACAAGGGGCGGCTTAATAAATAAGATAGAAATAGGGTGCTATGTATGATTATTATTTTTTCAAATTTTTATTTCGCATGCTTTAGTTTACCAAAAACACAGTGAGAAGGCCACACTTTACAGGATCTTGGAGCATTTGCTGTGGCATACTCACATTAAAATATGGTAGTTTCCCTCAACCTCTATGAATTCCAATTCATTTTGGCATGATAGAAATGCTATCCATCCATTGCCTTCATCACACAGGGACAAGTACAATTGATCTCCCACGTCCTGCAGCCACAAATAACCATGTCAGACAGCCCCATTGACAATGTTGGTACAACTTGTACCATAGCATCTATCAGTCTATCTCTGCTGCTGTTAGCAATGATGTAGCCACCAAGGCAGAGTGGCAAATTGAGCTATGTGGAGATGTTGGATTAAAAGATGATTGACAGATTGATGGTAAAGGGAAGATAGGATAGGCACCAGGGAACAAAAATATAGGTGCCAAGGTTGCACAAAAGCAGTCAAGTGCCTAAATTTATAGGTTCTGGCATGATGATCATAACCTAATAACAAATAACTACTCTGTTTTTGTTTCCAGGGCTGCAAGTGGGCTAACTTGTGGGCAAAGGACTGGAGGTGGAAGAAACACATAATGACAACTCAAGTCATTTTTGGTATGTAAGTCTGTCCTCCAGGGATCCGCATAGGAGTGAACAACATGTATCTCCCATATTTTACAATGAGTAGGTGCAATAAGCCTTTAAAACAGGAAAGGATTTTGAAGTGACAATTTAAAAGTAGAAATTAGAAAAATTATAAGCTTTATTTCTACTGTACAAAAATGCTGCTGATGCCCAATACTAATTGTATGTAGCACCATCATGGAGTAATGTTCCTTCATGAGCTGGTGTCTAGATTCTACATGCCACTGGTACAGTATGTGGTGTATTTTTGTATCCTGTATCTTTGAACCTTCAAGACCCAAAATATCTAGTGTACTTCTCCCTTTTTGACAAAAGGAAATTATTTCAAATATATTTTAAGTAAATAGCAGTCTTAAAATACATGCTACTCTTGGCCATTACTTTGCCTATGTCAGTAGGCCACACCAAATGTTTCAAGATTCTGTAAAGTGTTGCCTTCTTGCCATGTTTTTGTTAATTTATAGCATGTAAAGTAAAAACATAAAAAAGAAACAATCATAGATTGTACCATATTTCTATCCTATTTATAAGCCCCTCCTTCTTCCTGTCAATTTATTTTGTTTGTTGGAGGTGTTCTACCCTCTAGCCCACTCACCACCCACTTTTTTATCGTACCACCTCCCACAACTGCAATCGCCACATTCACTTCCAATGGAAGAAGGTTGGGGATTTGCAAGGGGGGCATATTCCTTGGATTGTGTTTCCTGATGTGGCTGCTCAAAGGTAGCGCTGCCTTGGAGGCTGTCTGCGATGGCTGGGATGCATGGGAGCAGCTTTTGGGAAAGCAGCAATTTTGTCTGGTGCCATTTTCAGCAGACGCAGCAATCCACAAAATCTATCAATTAATTACTATAGCTGCACTCTAATTATTACCTAGTTCATCAATTTCTTTATGTTAATGTAAAAATCAACTAGTTTACACTCCAAAAACATTAAATGTGTTTGCCTGTCACAGCAAAGAAAACAAGCTGCAAGTTCATCCTGTGCTGTTTCCGGCAGATGCATCAATCAATTGAAGCCACACACGTTCCTTACCAACAGCAGTGGGTTGCAACAATGGAGGCGGTGCTTAGTACACAGGTGCCAATCATTGGTGGCAATAATCTAATCATCATTTTCCTAGTGTAGAGCAAAATACTATGTAAAAATGTAAGCCCACCAAAAAAGCTAGATGATGTGTGGTGAGTAATGTGACAATCAGCCACAAGTTTGGAACCAATAGGAATTTTAGGGAGCCCAGCATACAGGCAGATTTGTTATGCAATGGAAAATCTATTTCCATTAAATTTAAGCAGAAAAAGAAGGTTTAAGGGCTCAAACATAAAATATTTGTGAAATCAGTGAGATTTTGTAAAGTGTTGCCTTCTTAAGGGTGTGGCCTATTCATCCTAAATTACGGTAATTTTCACAATTAGATTATTCAGTATGATCAATTTTGAATAATGACACACATGTCATCACAAACATGACATATCTTTTGGGAAGTAGAAAATTGAACACATGTGTAACACATGAGTAACACATGAGTAACACATGAGTAACACATGTGTAACACATGTGTAATACATGTGTAACACATGTGTAACACATGTGTAACACATGTGTAACACATGTGTAACACATGTGTAAC
>JALLPD010001165.1:0-12822 GCA_036940065.1 Cyclotella cf. meneghiniana
TCCAATTAATTGCTTTAATTGATGTAAATTTCTATTGAAGTCTTTTTGTCTATACCTTTTTCCAACCCTGCAACCACCCTACAACTCAGTGTTGTGAGCACCGATGTGAATCTACCTACAAGCACCATATAGTTTCTATGTCATTTTTTCCTTGCTATGTTAGTTTTATCTATTCAAATCTAACATAAAATTATTGATTTATTTTATGGAAAAGTCTTAATGATTTTTCCCCCAAGGTAGCTTTTTTCTATTGTAGCTAGGCCTCTATATACAAAGGTTTTTGTAGGACATATCAGTGTGATGTGCATTTCAAGTAATAGGTATGTACTTGTAGTAAGAAATGTATCAAAAAAACAAGCTTGCACCATGTTAACACCCTGTTGTACGTACTGTTGCATGCTTTTCCAATATGGACGTAATCTCAGGAGATGATGGCACCTGTGCTCATCTGCATACCTACTACTGGTGTGTGAAAAGACATGTGTGCCTGCTAGAATTTCAATTGGAGGGGTGGCATAGAAATCTAGGTATTTTGCGCATGCATGCAATTTTGCCATGTGATGAAAGGCGGGTGAAAAAATTTGATTAAAAATCCCTTCTTCAACCTCAAAGTAAGTACAGGTAAGTACATTACATACTGGACTGTGTTACGTCCAATTTTTGATACTCGCATAGATATTTTTTGCCTGCCCCTTTTTTCAGGTGAGTAATGTACGTGACGTGTGATGCCCTCATCCACAAAACATCCATCCACTGCACCCAAATGTCCTCCTCACTTTTGCTACCCACTGTGCACACAACTTCATCCCGCTGAAACGAGATCATATGCAAATTATTTCATGCTTTCTATCATTTTATTACACTATCTGCATCAAAATATTAGTGCTTTAATGTTCTTGTTTATTTTACAGCACTGGGCTAAGCATCACATTTGCTTGAAAGGCCCAAGTCCTCCAAAAGACATGTTGGGGAGGAATCCCCAACTGATAAACCACACCCCTTACAAACTTTGACCATCCTTTCATCCCCCCCCGATCTGTTCTTTACGGAATCAACTGTTGCTCTCCACCCACTCACTCTGGCTGCAACACCAATTGTTTTCCGCATCTCCAAGCCACCATCTTTGCCTGGTAGCCTTTGTCATATACATCTGTGAATTGTAAGACATTAAAATCTCCACTTCCATGTTCTAATTCAACTTTATCTTAATCTGCGAATAGCCTCTGGTGCTCCAAATATCCATCATGCCTATTGTAGTCAGAATCACTCACTTTCCCAGTCCACAACTCACCAATGCCAATCCATCCAAGCAACTGGACAAACACCCCACCTTGAAACAATTCTGGTTGTAGTATTTGCTGTAAGTCAGCTGTTGTGAATCTGCATCACTGAAGCCAAAAGACTCAATATTTGTCATGTCCCACAAAACAATCCTCTTACCTCTGCCATACTTCTCATTCCATTTAGGCTTCCTCATTGCTAAATCCTCTTTGTGAGAAGCATATGTGGGCCACATCTGACATGCCTCCATCTCAATTCTATACTTAAATGCAACAATATTGATCAGCACATGATGCTTTGGACTGAATGTCTTCTCTGCATCCCAATTTTGAGTCAGTATTCTCTCCCACTTGTACTCAAAGTGCATGAACCACTCCTCAAACCAGGTGAGAGATGATGAACACTTGAGAATGCTGTCAATGTCCCCATCACAAACCACAAAAATGCACAACAACAAAGCAGAGAGGCAGATGAATCCAGTGCGGTGCTTAACCTCATCATCTTTTGTTTAATGGTCTACTTTTGTGGATCATGTGCAGACATGTTCCATGTCTCCTTGCTGTCTCATAATTTGGTGAGAAGAAATTTGTTGGTCCATTCAGAGAGGCTGTCTTGGGCATTGATATATGTTGATGGACGCCAGCAGCACTTTTGACTTGAGGGTTGATTGGGATGTGTTGCTCATTGGACATTTGCTCAAAAGTCTGGCTTAGTGCCAATAAGGCATGGATGGCATTGGTGTGAAATCTTTTGGCCTGAGCTTTGTAGTAGTCTCTCTCTTCTTTGATTGTCTGTAGCTGAGCTGTTGTTGATTTTGGATGAGATCTTCATGTCTTCTTGGCATGTCACTGTTTGTCATTGATGTCATCAAACTCAACTACTAACCCATATTGTATTATCTTGTGTGACTCTTCCGGAACTCGTTTCATCTCTCTATCTGAGCCAAGACCACCTGTATTCTCAACATCATTTGCAGTAGACTTTGGTCCTATGTTATCTGGCAAAGTGAGTTTACACCTTTGATACTACCTTTCTCTCCATATTTGACTTTCACAGAATGAGTTTTGTGAAAAAACTTGTGGTGCTCACAAATCCTATACTTTTATCCGTTGTCATCTTGGTCCATCCTCATTTGTTGCAAGATTTCTTTCCGGAGAAAGATTTGGATTTGCCGGTTGACAACAGCCTTTTTTTGGGCTTCTTTGCTTTCAATTCTGTTGGATACTTAGGTACTTTGTGGAGCTTAATGTGAGCAAAGAGTAAGTGCCCATTTTTGTCCTTTGCATTATTGTTGACTAGACAACCAAGCTTGTGGCATTTGAGGTATTCTTTATGCCTGGCCTTTGATTTTATTTTGTGGATTGGCAGATCCTGGTTCTTGCGGCAAAGTCTGCTGCTGGTTACTATGTTTCTTGCTTGCTGTGGAGGAGGAGGTGCAGGCGATGGTGACACAGCTTGTTTTGGTTGCAAAGAGTCTGATGGCATGTGAGTTCAGTAGTCTAAAACTAATAAGCTTGCACTCATCATTAACTACCCCATCAGCTTCCACCAAGCTCCAAATTTTATGGTACTGTGGAGGTCAGATGATATCATTAGAGGCTACATCTTCAGTTCCATGTTTGTCTCCATGCTGATCCTCCTCTGACACATTCCTCTTCTTGACATTCCTATTCATAGCTCTCTTGGCTTGCTTTGCCATAGAATGAAATTTCATATCGGATACAGGACACAGTTCAGATGGCTTTGGTGGACTTTTCCCTTTCCATGTCTTCCTCTGCTCTGTCCCAATGAGAAAAGTTTCAAGCATCTCAGGTAGGCTTTTTGATACATCTATCAGTTCAGTCATTTCACCTGCTGCATCCATCAAAAGCCTATTGCTCTTCATTGAGCTGAATCCCAAACTTATGGGTCCACTTGTGGTATCTAGTGCTTTGGTGCTTAACCAGGGAGATAAACCATTCACTCTTCTGGAGGACCCGTATCACCCATGCTAGTTCATCTGCAATGCCCTCAGCAAGTGCAAACTCAGCAACCTGAAGAAGGTGAGACTCCTTAAGGTAAGACAGTTTCTGCCAAGAGGTACTGCCATCCTTCCACTCACAACACAGCTCCCTGCCTCTGGTGGAGCATGAGATAACCTTCGTACCATTAACGATCTTGACATGATCATTCTGAGAGATGGCCACATTGGGATTCTTCCTGTAGTCTACAATGGTGTCAAGCATGACGTACTGGTTCCCATCAGGGTCAAACTGAGCATGCAACACTTCAGCAATGGTATTTGCAGCCAGCTCTTTGGTGCGGCCATCCAGAAAATGGACTTCATAGACATGGGTGTCCATGTCAGGTTGTTTATGTGCAGTGCCAACCGGCACGCCGTTCAAACCACATTTCTGACAGAAAACCCTGGCCAACTCATGTGTATCTCCAACTGGGAGAAGCACTTCTGAGTTGATGAGGTAGTCCCCAGCTGCTTTGGCAGGTGCAAGCTTATCATCCAAGTTGGGGAACAAGGTCTGTCTTCATCCTCCCATTGGTCATCATTCAAGGGGTCAGGGATGAGATTGAGGATGTCTTCTCCCAGATCCTTGATTGTGGTCTTCAGGCCCCAATGATCAGTAACAGAGATCAGGAATGCATCCTTCTCCTTGTGCATGGCCGGGCACATACACTCCTCTGGCATGAGCTGGCAGAGGGTGGATCGGTCTTCCTATTGACCTTGGCCTTCATAACATGCTGCATCATTGCCGGCCTCGCATCAATACTTGGACCAAGGTACTTTCCAAGTACCATTTGGTCATCAGGAAAAGCGACACCTTTGTCCCGGAACTTAACCCAGTCCCAAAAGCCAAATTTACAGAAAGGGCTAATGTCTGCAGTCTCACCCAAGATGACCATCTTGGGGACGTGGCCATCTAATTGAAAGATGTCATGTGCAGTGTGCGAGCGAACATAAGATTCATACTCCAGTGCAAAGCACCACAGCCGCCTGGGCGCACCTGAGCGAGTCAGTTTCCTTGCTGCACCCTTCTTGAGTTCCCTAATCTCACGCTTGGTGGAGTTAGACCATGGAGAATAGGGCTCGGTGCCCCACAAGGAGTACATAGCATCATTGTATTTCTGGGCAAACTCTCCCAATCTCATCTCATTTGCACTATCCACAATCATTTTGGGCAGGACTCCCTCCCATGAAAAAAGGATTCCAAGAGCATCATGGGCTTGGCTCTTGCATGACATGGGGTAGCTTTGGCTCCATAAAGTCAGTCACAAAGATCTGCACCATTGTATTGCCTTGGGCTGATGGGATCTTTGAGCAGAACAAGGTGTTGCTATAGAGGTGTAGCATAGCATCCAATAATTAGTTCGGAAATGCCTTGACAGAGTGGGATGCAAGACAGTATGAACACCCCCCTGCATTGTACATCGCACCATGTTCTATGCCTTGTTGAATGAATTTTGCCAATGATTGGCCAGAGTGATGTGGTCTACAACCCCCTGCCTTTTACCTGTATGGACATTGCACACATCATCCATTTCCAAGGACAAGCAGGTCTTGACCAAGGCCAAGGACACCTGCACAGGGGCTTCCAATGCCACGCCTAAATTATCATCATTGTGTCCATCAACAGTGTCATACTGCAGGAAAACTGGACTAAGTTTCCAGTAGGGTTTGCCTTTGCAGTCCGCTGTGACATACCTGATTCCCATCTCTGCCATCCAGCAAGGACAATTACGTCTTGTGGCAGAGATCAAATCTCCCCTAAAATCAAGGTGATTCTCTTCTTGAAGAGCAAAGTGATCATCATAGAGCTCACAGGCTGGACTCTCAGCCATTAACTCCATATGGGGGATGTTCCTTACACTCAGCAGAGGTAGGGAGGGTATATTCAAAATAGCTTACAACACCCTCAAGTTGTAGCAAGATGGTGATTTGGTGGGCATCATCCGTAGGATTGGCAATCATGATAGAATGAATTGAGGTAGTAGGATTAGAGGTTAAGAAACTTGGTACCTTGTTGCCATTGATCCTGCATTGCATGGGACAGAGTAGGCAACGATCAACATCAGGTACAAGTATAGCCTGGTTGATCAGCAAGATCATGGGGTACCCTGTGTTGCACCAGGTGTACTTGATAGCCATATTGATGACTGTTGCCATGCTGGCTGCAATGGGTCAAAACTGCTGACCATAACTACTTTTGGGTGCTCATGAATTATAAGGGCATATCAGCCTACTACGCATTTGTCAGCATTGGAGTCTAACTCAACCTTTAAAACATTACATCAACTATGGGTACTGCCAATAGCGTAAGGCAAACAGAATGCTCTCACACTATGCACACTTTGGTGTGACCCCTGGCCAGGGTCTAACTGACTAGCATCCCTCTCAACACTAACCTCCCCGGGTTGCGTCCCTTCAAGGCTGTCAAGCCCTGATCCTAGGTGCCTGGCCCGTTAACATTTACGGCATCTGCTATGTGCTCCAGACTGATTGGAGCCATGCAAACAACTTGAACTCCCGGACCGGGAGCGTTCCTTGTGTTGGCAGAAACCTGACAGGAATTCTGTTGGCCAGCTGCAATCTGCACTCTTTGCGTTAAGTGATTTGACAGCATGCACCAACTTGTCTATCTTATCCGATACCTCAGATATGGGGACAGTCAATCCCAATGGCATAGCTGCTTTGGCTGTCTGCTGTGAGCTCTTAGTTAGCAAAGTGCTACAGCCTTATCCCTCTGCTCTTTTGTCACGGCCATCCAAATACTCTTGTCATAATGGAGGCCCTCCATGAACCACGCCATTTTTAGCCTTTGAGGCACAAATTCCCCGTGGTCATATAGGGACTTGGGACAGTTAACTGTCATTTGCCTTAATGCCATCCAGGGTCAAAATGGGTATTGGCCATAGTGCATTTGGCATCACATGCACCCCGTTCCTGTGACTCAATGGACAAAGACAGGTGAGGGATGACAGTGCCAATCAGGGTGGGGAAACATGATCTGTCACCCTCTATAATACCCCAAGCAATACCAAGCTCACTGTTCTTGCAGTCCTCGGGGATTGTCTTGAGGAGAGCACTAATCTTGTCCTCCTTGGACATGCAGATAGTCAGACCAGCTGCTGTCCACTCATCAATCACCTGGATCTGATGGTGGACCTTCTCACAGTGCTTGTCCCACTTCAAGTTCCAGGACTCCCCTTCATACTGCATTTTCTGGATCATCTCATGGGCCAGGTTGCATTCTTGCCATGCAGTGTTAATGCCAACAAATGTTCCCCTGCAGGCGAGGAAAGCTTTTCAACCGCTGTGGTGCTTTGCGCCCTTCTTGGGGACAAAATGACACTCTCTGGGGGAATCCTTGAAGGTGACACAAACAAGCTGAAAAACAATCTCATCATCATGACAGAATGTATCTGTCCATGTCCCGGATTTGTTATCAGTCTCCAACTGGGCTAGTACGGTCAGATTCTTGGTCCGTACGTGATAGTTGTCTTGCTGAGACAATTCACGTCAAACGATGACTGTTAAAGTTGGTATCATTGACCTGAAAGAAATCAGGAAAGGCATCATACACATTCCCTCTCAGGTTTTGTAGGCTCATCATGTGCCAGGGAAGGTGTGCAAGCGTTGGTCACACAATGTAATCCAGGGGAAGCCCTCTACCCCATAATGGCTGGACAGGTTGGATTCAAAGTCACGAATATGCTTCAACATACTTGTGGTTGACTTATACATTGGTATATCTGTCAAATCAGATACACTCTTGAGTGATATCTTGCCATGTTCCTTGCACTCCATCTGTGCACATATTGGCTCAAAGTGTCCCTTCTTGAGAAAGTATATCATGGGGTATGCCTGGGGTCACCCAGCAGCAAGAATGCACCAGGGGGCCAGAAGACTCAACGGTGATAATGGCAGGCCCATGCTGCACACCAAATCCTATCTTGCTGTGGTGGGGACAGGAAAAGCACTTGCTCCAAACCATTGGGGCAAGTATGGCATTTCTGCCACTGGATGAAAGTATCCTTCTAGTGTTCCTCATAGAAGTCCATCAATTTGTCCATCATGGACACACCAAAGTAGACCACTATAGTGTTGGCACTAGATTTGGAGAGGCAGCAGAAGCTTACTTCTTGGTCTTTGGGGTATATTCCTTACCGGTCTAACCATTCACAGGGTATTCCTCCTTGGACTCTTTGGGGTCCTCTTCCTTGTTATTATTGTCCTCGTGGCTGCCTTCCCCCATCTCTTCATTGTCATTGGACCATCAGCCGGACACTCCTGTGCCACCTCTGCCTTCACACAGCGGGTTTCTAGGGGAGGATCATTACCACCCATGCTCTCATCAGGTCCATTATTTTCCTGGGGGTTGCTGGTACATGTTGCTAGTAGCCTCCTGCCACTGGTTGGCTGCCATGCCAGACTGGCACCGGTTGGTCCTGGTGTTCCGAACAGACAACTCGTGCCTTCCCAGACACAGTCATCATCAAAGACCATTTCTTTGACTTGTTGGGTCAGGCGGCCGATCATGTGTCATCACCTCTTCCTAGCAGACACCATAAAAATGGAGTCTAATTTGGCCAGGAGCTTATTGTCCGTAGGTTTCATTCTTATGCCCTCACCAAATGGGGTCACATCGTTAGACATTTCATCCTCCAAGGAGGAGAGGGTATCTCTTTTGGAGCAAGCATGTGCTATGTTTATTGCTGGGGAACCAGTAGCCTTGTCCCCTCCAGCTTTGGCCATTGAGGGTGGGACTTTGTGAGTGCATTCATCACCTGTATGCAACTCTACAATTGCAAAAGTATCTTCAGTGCTCATTGCTGTGGCATTTCCTAGGGAGGCCATCAATGCATCCGTGAACTTGCTCACCTGTCCCCTGAATATGGTTTTGGCATATTCTAGGGCAGTGGCAAACTGCTCACCACTCGATGCCAGCCTTTGGGTGGCGGAAACATCATCAAAGGGACTCATGGGTCTGATAAACTGATTTGTTTTGCAAGGTACCAAACTGAGGCGGAGGATGGCGGACATGGTAAACAGGTGACTAACTAATAAAAAGCAGTAATGGCCAGTAGCCCTGCCGTGCAACTTTAGTTGTGCTCACAGTATTTTTAGAATTATGATGATCTACATGCCTTTGAAACTCATAATCAATTGTGTGCAACCTACATGATGCAACATAGGAACCTTTATCCTGCGCATAATTCCAAACTCTGTCATACACTACGAAAATACAGGTAAGCACATCAGCAGTGCTGACATCTGCTTGGTACCTACCTATCTACCTTGCCAATGTACTTCCTCCATATCAGAGTATTTTTATCAATCACAAGAGAATCCTTGATTTTTTGGGTTTAGCTTTAACTTGAACAAAGTAAATACTATTACTTGTACTATTATTTGCATGGAAATTTAGTAATATAAGTTTCCCTATTTAATAGGTTTATTGGTGCAAGCACAACACTTTCCGTCACCCTCATTGTGCAGGATTCATGCCCTTGCTGAAGTTGGTGGACTTCTTCAATTACATCAGGGTACAATACCCTCGTAAAAAATATAGCCTCAAAGTCATGAGATTTTGGGTACAAATTGGTTATTTTACACCCCTGCCTAATTGGGCAAAAACAACACAGTTAAGTCAAGTACTCTGCACAATTATTGATGTACTTCCAATTAAAGTTAATGAAATTCCATTTGAACTGATATTCCTTATCATATTGGTAATGTCCAGCATACAACGTAATAATGAAATGGCAATACTAAAAAATGAGATGATCACCTCTATGTCAGAAATACAGTTGAATGAGCCTTTTTGCAAAAAATTCTGGGGAGTCTACTTTTTGTATTCATGGTAAGACATAAAAAATTCAATAGGAATTCATTTTTTTGTCCGTATCTCAGATATATGCTTTTGCAAGATGAGCCATCTCTGTCAACTCCTCAATTAACATGGGTCATCACCATGTCATTCGATTCCTCTGCTCTATCTGCTTCTTGCAATTGTTTGGTGTGACCTTGCTTTGCAATTGCTCTCAATGATTGTGGTTACTGGTGTGATGGCTCCTCAGGATGGCTGCAATGGCCCCTTAGAATTGCATTGTATGATTGCTCTCTGCAATCACAGTTTTGTGATTGCTTTTTGCCACTCTCTACAATCACAGTTTCTCCTTCCAGTCATTGCCTCTGCTTTTACTTGATGACATTCCACGGTTTGTGCTTTTAGCATTGGGGTTGTCGTCATGGGCTGCACTTTTCGATTTTGTAGTAACCTGGATTATGGGACCAAGAGCAAACATTAAGTTTTAGTTTGCCCACTCCACAAAATCAGGTGATTTTGGGCTCAATTTTCACTTCAATACAAGTATCCTCCAACAACTTTTCCAATGATATTATATTTTACTTTGCAAGCAAAAGAGTTAGACAACCAAGCAGGATGCATCGCTTTTTGTATCAATTCAACAGAGTGATTGCAAGCTTTTTTGGTTGGATTGTGATTGTTTTGACAGTACTACAAAATACGGAGAGTTTCTATTTTCATTTTTATTGGAATAGGAAATCATTTTTCCTTGAACATATTTTTCTGTCATTCATTCTGCTATTTAAAAGCAAAAGGAATAGAGGATTGGGCAAGATGAACAGTTTTTGCTACACTTTCACCAAGCAATTGGCTATCCACATGCTGGAAAACAATGTTGACCAGGAATTGATTAATAGGTTTCCAATGAGGGCAAGGAATATTTGAGCACGGGCTTCTATTTCTGCTTGAGAAGGTATATGTAACATGATGAATTTTCCTTATTTTACAAGCCAGTGGCTAGGAAGCTCTTAGAAAAAGGCAAAAGAAAAGTATTAAAAAAACCATTTTGCCGGGGGGAATCATTGCAGGACCTATTGTACATGCAATAAGGGTAGAGCAATGTGTGTGGAATGTTTTATTATTCACATTTTGAATGTGATAGATTGTGTGTTCTAGTTGTATAGGTGTGTAAAAAAATAAGGGGTCATTTTTGTTGTGCGTAACTGGAGTAATAACTAGTGAAAATCTATTGCCCTCATCCAAATATACTTTACAGTAAAAACATACAGATACCACAGAGGAATTTTATACCATCGGATGGTAATAGATTAGTTCTGGTTGCTCTGATATATTGCCCTACATCTTGCCTAATACAGCCATTTGCCTTGTCAGATAACCAAAATACTGTAAAAATTGGAGTAATAGAATACTATTCTCATAGTCACACTTTACAGAATCTCACCATTTTTCAGGACATTTTACTTTTTGAGCCTATAAAACCTTCTTTTTAACCTAAATGCACTATGAATAGATTTAGCTATCCTAGACCAATCTGCCCATATGCTGGGATCCTGGTAGTTCCCATTAGTTCAAAAGTTATGGCTGATTGTTGTGTAACTCACCACACATCACCTTGCCTTTGTTGGTGGGGTTACATATTTACTTGGTAATTTTTTCATGAGCGGCTAGTTCAAGGTGTTGACACCATAGTGACAAGAAATGGGTGCACGTGTGGTAAGCACCGTTATGGTTGTGGCAGCTTGCTGCTGTTGGTGAGGACATCACGCAGCGCCGGCATATTGTTATGCCTGCCAGGAATAGCACTGGACAAACTTGCCACTGTTTGTTCTTGCCAGGAGAGCACATTTAAACTTTTAATGACCTAACCTAATATATTTTAACATTAAATAAAAGAAACTGATTAACTAGTAAATAATTAAAATGTAATTATGTTAACTCATTCGTAGGTTTGGTGAATTATTGTGTCTTTCGTAGACGGCACCTGATGAACTTGCAGCTTTCCCAACAGCCGCTTCCATGCATTCCAGCTGTCATAGACTGCTGCCAAAGGGCCTATCTTCCAGTGGCTGCATCAGGAAATGCCGCTCAAGAAATACATCCCGTCCCCCTTGCAAATCCCAGACCTTATTCTATCAGAAGTAAATGCATCAATCGCAGTTGCAGGACAGGAGATTTACTATGGATAGCATGATAAAAAGGTGGATAGTTAGTAGGTGGGAGGATACAAAGCCTCCTACAAAAAATATCAATTGATGGGAACAAGAGGCGGCCTAATAAATAAGATAGAAATATGGTACTATCTATGATTATTATTTTTTATGTTTTCATTTCACATGCTTCAGTTTTCCAAAGAAAAAAGCAGTGAAAAGGCCGCACTTTACAGAATCTCAGAACAAATGGTGTGACCTACTTACCATAAATTTCGGTAGTATGGATATCATCAACCATGACAGGTGTCAGGAGACCTAGAGCACATGATTCTTCACATCATTCAAGCATGATGTATTAGTTAGTTGACTGATATTACTTATGCCATTCAACATTTTCTGTCTCGTGTATCTATTACCCATGCCAACTTTACTGGTCCCATAGCAGACTGTTCCCCAAGATCTAGAGTTATAGAATTTCCAAAGATGTTACAAGTATAAACAACATATTTCCTTTGGACTGGCAGAATACACATGCAACTGACTGCCTGGAAACAGGCATGGTTGTTGGAATACTGATCACTCATATGTTTGCCCATGTAAGAAACCCCAAATATCCACTTTGGCACATGCATCAAGAGACTAAATTGCCATGTGATGAAGTCCTTTGGGAGATTCATCCCAAGAATTTGATGGATAATGAGGTGGTCATCCTCAACAACAGAGCACATAGAAAAAAAGATTAGTTTAAGAAAGCAAACTGTGGATTCCTCATGAGGTGGGAATTCTCATTGCACACATCCCATCAACAAAGTCGTCCACACCATCCACATATGTATTCTTGTCTACAGATTCTCTCTTGGTGGTAGAAGATTCAGGGGAATAATTGTCAGGTGTATTGAGCATGATGGCTTGTTCCAAATCTTAGACATCCACTTCCTCACTGTCAGTAGCCTCTTTGCCAAGGCAGATATCCTTAAAGGTGGAGTGTTTGTAGTTGTAATCATTGATTTTGTTGCTTGTAAAGGATGATCTGAGACTATTGTGTTGTGCTTAGTGGATTTGGTCCTGGCATAGGCCAAGGATACAATGGGCCTAAATCAGGTGATCAGGGCCAAGGGATCGAACCCGGACCAAAAAAGATCATGCGCAAAGGCAGGGACTCAAACCCTGGACCCACAGAAAGATCCTGCTGTAGACCAGGAGTTCAAACCCTGGGCCAACCAAAAAGATCGTTCATACGATCTTGCATGGATCACTCATACGATCATGCGTACGATTGTGAGAATTAAAAGCATGTGTAGATGCACGAACGAGTTTCACGTAAAACATTTCTGCTGGATGACAGTTGATAGCCAGAGCAATGAACAATGGCCAGGCCAACCAAAAAAAGGAAGATGGACAGACCGTTTGAAAAATGATGCATCAGTCATAAAATATATGTTCCCTGCAGAACATATCTTTTTTAGGAACCACATCATGTACCAATTTGTCTAGGCTTCTACAGATTGAATTGGCCTACGGCAAGACACCTGTAGAACACATACTACAAAAATATTCATCATGCACAT
>JALLPD010001166.1:0-12821 GCA_036940065.1 Cyclotella cf. meneghiniana
TCTTCTTTTTCTTCTTTTTCTTCTTTTTCTTCTTTTTCTTCTTTTTCTTCTTTTCATATTTCTTATTCTTCTATGACAAATGAGGCCTAGACAAGGTGGTCTGTTCACTTGTGAGTGCTTGTATCTCAGGCATTTTGTGTGTGCACCACACATGTGTTTGTCATTTTCCAATGCTTTTTGTTATTGTAATACCTAATTAATGCACTTTTCTGGTGTGGTACCATAACTTCATTATTTCTTGTTAAGTAAATGAACAAGCATATAACTGGGATGACTTAAATGGGATGGCTTTTAGTAGAGGTAATGTTGTATTACCAATGAAAAAAGAAATTTATATTTTACCTGAGCTGTGAATTTCTTGTTGAGATAATATATCATGCCTTAACCTTCACACCATTTTACTAGAAAATGATTGGAGTATGAGGAAAAATTGCTTTCTTTGTATGTCATAAGGAAAACTGAAGTTTAGTAGTTTCTCGGGAGTCATGAAAAGACTGCTGCTGCCACTTTATTCGGTAGAGATTTTTGACATAAGAAGAATTCTTTTCAAAAGCCATGTTGAGCAGTTCCTGTGTCAAGCTTTTGAAGAAATCATGGATCCCCTTGATAAGGAAACTGATTGAATGTAACATTTGTTGACATGGATGTTGACGTACACAGATATTGATGTCTGATTATCCCAAGGAGAGTCATGTCTTCTGCTGTGCCTATTTTTTTGGCTTCATATTAGGGTATGCCACATGACAACAAACATGTATTTGCTTTAGTAGAAACCAAATAAACACACATTTCTGTTTAGCAACCCAGCCTGACAATGTTTTCAATCAATATTAACCTTATTGATTAATATGTTTGACAATTTCAATGTTATTGTTGTCGACATAAAATGTAGATAAATTCTTTTAGCCACATGAATGAGTAAATGTTGGAGCTACCTCTGCTACACATGACTGTTGTGCTTTTTCATCTGAATCATGGGCAAGTGTTTTATGACTTTTTGCACTGCATTATGATTGGTTACACATCATGGAATGTTACAAGACAAGATACATGCACTTGATGTCCTAGAAATTGAATAATGTACATATTTGTTACAACACAGCCTGAATTTTTCATTCAATTTGAACCCAATTGATTGTTGTATTTTACAATTTGGTTCAGTTGTTGTGTTCACAAATTGTAGAGTTTTTTGTTTAACCAATTGAACAGGTGAATATATTTTGGAGCCACATATGCTTCAGGGTGTTGATTGTTCCATATCAAGGGATGGTACATTGAAAAAATTCTGATAGCTTGCTTTAATGCCATAGTGTTTTGGTGAAGGAATTTTTGGTTGTAGACAATATAATTTTCAATCCTTTCACAGCATGTGTAAACAATCAACAACCTAATTCTGTGGACATGCCATTCAGTAGAAAAATTCATTGTTTTCCATGCTATCATATACTCTTTTCACATTTAATTTAACTTTTCAACCAAAAATCTTTTATAATTGGCTATCAGACATTACGTTTGTGCTGATCTGAGTTTACACTTATTCAGGAACATCCACTAACCCCAAATGAAAAACATCATTAATCAATACTTTTCATTCTTTCACGTGGTAATGCATCTTCATCGAATGGCATGGAAATATGAACATTCCTCTCTGAAATGAATCTTGACATATTACCATTGGATTGTCATGCAATCACACTCAGAAAGGGGGATATTTGTTTTTACTAAAAACATGATAATGTTGTGTTGATGTTAATCCTGATTCAAGTTGACCTTGTTTCTTTGACATCATGACAAAAATGTAAGGCTACACATGGCAATGCTCTCATTAGTTAACTGGAAAAAATGTGTGAAGTCCAGCCAATTAGGAATATCTTTTTTGTTAACCAAATTTCATACATGTGAATGGCATTACTGAAGTACTGAACATTCTGGCTTCAAAACTTCAGTTCTTCATACAATCTTCATTCTAATGTTAGTCACCAAAAATCAAATATGAAATGAAAATGATGATCATAGGAGAATAATTGCTATGGGTATTAGAAAAATGAGTCTTGTATCAAATAATAAGACTGAGATAATTCATTTTTTGAGGCATCATAAGTGGCAATTGATTTTTGTCCAAGTTGAAGATTGGTTGAGACTGAGATGGTCTTGTTTTGGAGAGTACACTGAACAGCAAGACTAAGCAAGACTGGGGGCTAGGAAATATGACACCCAAGATTGATCACCAATTGACTGGACTCAAAATTGAAAGATATTTGAATAGGATGATTTGAGTAGTGTACATATGTTGACTGGTGAATTGATGTTAATAGTTTGATAATGGTTAGAGTGACATGACATAGAGTCAAAATTGATTTGGCTCCCAAATTGTTTTTTGCGTAATGATATAGTCAAGATAAAGCAACAAAGGAGCATGAAAGGAAAATTTGAGAAAAGTGTCTATTGATTTTTAATGATATCTTATCATGTATACTCTAGAATGAACTGGTATCTACTGTGTATATGCCCTATAACTCTACAAATCAAGTTTTTGTACCCAAAATGGTGATTCTCATTGAGCCGTTAGTCCACACTTCTAATCTTTGAGAAATTCCAGGACAAGATAAGTTTCTTTTGCGTTGCATGAGAAAAAATGTTTTGCAGTTTATGAACTAGTATCAAGTGTGCAGATAGGTTAAGAGCCTAAAACACATGTATCAGTACCCATACCAGTCATTCCAAGTAAGCAACTAGTCCATTCACTAGCATGGCTCCCCAATTTTCAGGTGAATCACAGGAAGGTTTCAATAACAACTCTGACATGAAAATTTAAATACACTCTAATGAGCTATAACCTGACAAGATCCACAATTTTTGTTGGAATCAGAGGAATATGATTGTCAATTTCACCACAGCACTTGCTGCTTCAATTTGACCAAAACAGATGAATTCAATGGATGGTACATACTGTGCAACCAACATTTGACAAAATATTGGTAAACAAATACAATGAACCAAATTCACACCCCAATGCATGTAGTAAAGAAACAAAAATACTTCTGATGAGTTATGATTGAAAGAATCGAACAGTCTCATGCTATGACATGAGCCAAGGATGCTCTCTGGGGCCATTGCCCTTAAAGTGCCCATCATCAGGACAGAAACCTTGTCCCCTTCACTTTGTGCAACACAAATGAAGTCTACAATCTCCAAACAATAGTTTCTCAAAAACAAATATACAAAAAATACATGCACAGTCAGTATGTCTATCAGAAACATTTATCCAAAGAGATAAACATTCTCAGAAACCTTCCTGAGCAATAAAAATTCACTGACAGTTGAATCAGATGCAGAAATAATTAAGTCTTACAACTGCTGCAGTCTGGTGCAAATATCTGTGAGAATTGGACATAGCTGCAGCCAAACTAAATAGAATTCAACTATCATGTAAAATACATGATAAACACACAAGGACTGGCATTCTGCAGTCCTTGTTGCAATTCATTTAAATGGTTTGTAATTTTAATTTGCAATCATCAAGAAGCCACTTTTTACTCTGCCATCTGCAACAACTTTTTTCCTAAGATTTGGCTTAGGCCACTATTGTATGATAGCCAACTCCAATTTTTTTCTTGCACCACCGCACATTTTAATCTTCTCCCTCCAATGCACAGACATCGTTTTTTGGGCAACCAACAAACTGTTGCTTCAAAAATTTTCTCCAACAGAGTACTACCATTGCTGCACATCATTGCGCCACTGATTTTTTTCTTGGGCCAGGGTCTGAACTAGGAGAAGCCCTCTGAATAATATCCTCCGTGAAATTGATCCCCAAAGGACTCAAGTCAGTGGAGGGCAAGAATGGCATGGGAGGAAAGAATTCCCCTATACACTACATTCCCGAGCAAGATCCCATGAAGGATCCACTCCAGAAAACAAAAATGACCACCTTCTTCAAGCTGACTCTCCAAACAAGCTCAAGGTGGTAATTTGGGCATCTGGGACTCCAGAGCAGTTATTACTGCATGTACATACAACCCTACATGTGAGCAAGCAAATTGGGCTAGACATGATTTACACAATGCCACTACAGTGCTAGAGGCACCATATTTTGAGCTAGATGCTGCAAAGATGGAGTATGCTCAGCTGGCAAAGAACACAAAAACGATGACAAAAGATTAGAAGGAGAAGGGTGCAAACCCGGATCCTGACATCAGCACCACATCATATCCCCTAGCAGCTGCCAAGAAAGCATGCAATGTTGCGGCCACAAAAGTCAAGGAAGCAAAGATTGCCGTCATTATGGCAGGAGCAAACCCGCTTGAACTATATGGAAATATTCTCTCCAACAAGGACAGACAACCTTGGGAGAAGGTGATAAAAGCCTAAGTGGTGCAAGCTCCTTTGGAAGATGTCTTTGGAATCCCATACAATGAGACTCCCACCAAAACTGAGAACCCCTTCCTTGATTGCATCATGTTCCACCTTCAAATGGATTTTTGGTTTGATACAGTAGAAGTCCTCAAGTATTACATCACCAATACATTGAAGAAGCCCAATCGGGTCTTAGTATCTCAATTTTCCATCTGAGTAGAACCCATTCCTGAAGGGATGGGTTGGATATTACTGGGGAACTACATACATGCAAGAATATACAATAAGCGATTTGTTTAAAAGTAACACTTACTCCAGTCCAAGTAAAGCTATCCCAAATTTCAAAATTGATTCAAACAATAAAGATAACATCGATGCCGGGAATAAAAATAGTTCAAAGAAATCTTCTTCAAAGATAAAAAATCCAAATCAATTAAATCTAATAATTTGAAAACAATTATGTAACAAAAAAAAATCTCTAAAAAATTCGAGCTTGCAATTGCCAACCCTTGGGAGGTATTATGTGTGGACCTCATAGGACCGTACACCCTCAAGGACAAGAAAAAGACACAAATGGACTTTATGTGTGTCACAATGATTGACTCAGCAACCAGCTGGTTTGAAATTTTTGAATTGTCACACTCAAAGCAGAGGCTTGATGTTCCCATTGGTACAAAGGAGCAAAGGGGCATGGGAACACATATCCAATCAAAACAGCCATACTTTGAGAAATCGACAGCTACAGTAGGCAGAATAATAAAGAAGACCTGGTTTAGCCATTATCCATGTTGCTAATACATTGTCTACAACAACTGGAGACCCTCTCTGATTTATATAGTCTAAAGAATAAGCCAACCAGTGTCAGAAACCTACAAGCAAATGCTATACTCGAGCAGGTGCATCAAACAATCATGGCAATGCTCCACACAACTGGACATGGCCAACACATATGCCCTATGGTCCATTTGCTCTATCTAACACAGTACTGAAACCTTGCCAGACATAGCAATTTTTGAAGGAAAATGCTGCTTGATGTTCCATACCTTGCTGACTGGACAAAAATAGGGGAATACAGAAAACATCAGACAGACAGCAACATAAACAGGGAGAACTCTGCCCCTGTTGAATGGGGGTGACAAAGTACTGCTGGATAAAGACGGTATCCTCCGCAAAAGTGAAAGCCATTATGAGAGTGATCCTTGGACCATCACATCAGTTCATACAAATGGCACAATAAAGGTTCTATGTAGAACAAAAACTGAAAGATTGAACATCAGGAGAGTTACACCATACTTTGACTAAAAAACAATATGTGGTTATGCACATCCCCTCTCTCCATAAAAGAGTTACGCTTCATCTCTGCACACAATTTTTTCTTACCACATGAGGACATTTTCCTTTTTCCTGCACATTGACACTTATGGCTCTATTTGTGGGGGTGAGTGACATAAGCCAAGGATGCTCTCTGGTGCCATTGCCCTTAAATTCCCATCATCAAGACAGAAACCTTGTCCTCTTCACTTTGTAAAATGCAAAAGAAGTGTACAATCTCCAAACAATAGTTTCTCAAAAACAAATATACAAAACATACATGCACAGTCAGTATGTCCGTCCAAAGAGATAAACATTCTCAGAAATCTTCCTGAGCAATAAAAATTCATTGACAGTTGAATCAGATGCAGAAATAATTAAGTCTTACAACTACTGCAGTCTGGTGCAAATATCTGTGAGAATTGGAGACAACTGTAGCCAAACTAAATAGAATTCAACTATAATGGAAAATACATGATAAACACACAAGGACTGGCATTCTGCAGTCCTCATTGCAATTCATTTAAATGGTTTGTAATTCTAATTTGCAATCACCAAGAAACCACTTTTTACTCTCCCTTCTACATCAATTTTTTCCCTAAGATTCAGATTAGGTCATGCTGATGGAGATATGATGAAATCATGGATTAAGCAATTGATACATGACATACAGACAACAATCAACAAAGTAATGGTAAATGAATGATGCACCCAATCCATCCCCTCTTGAGTGTGCAAAACCAAACAGAAAATTAATTCTAATTGATTACAAGTGAAAGAACAAATCAAAAGGATGGTGGATGGATAGTAAATGAATGACACCCAACAATGAGCAAAATATTGTCAAATAAACACAAATCATCCAATCCTTTCCTTGTTGCATGCACCCAGCCAAACTAAAAATCATTTTTTGATGGATAATGAGGTAAGAACACCTCAAACAGACCGAAACTGATTGAGATATGACAGAAACATGAATTTGACAGATGGTACATTTGACATACACACAAACACAACAAAATAATGGTAAACAAATGTGATGCCCCCTCTCTACACTCCATCTTATGTGCTAAACCAATCTAAGATATTTCTGATGGATAATGAGTAAGAGACTCTTCAATTGGACCAGAACCAATGGAGATATGGCAGAAACATGAATTTGAAAAATGTAACATATGACATATACACACAAATCAACAGAATTATGGTTAAGAAGTGTGATACACCCAATCTGCACCCCATCTCATGTGCTAAACCAAACTAACACTAGTTCTGATTTATATATATTGAAAGAACTCTTCGGTTGAAGCAGAACCAATGCCAATATTTCAGAAACTGAGTTGAATGAATGATATTGTATGCACTACAATCAGCAAAATAATTTCAAACAAACACAATGCACCCTCAATTCACACCCCATAACCTGTGCTATACCAAACTACCAAACTGATTACGATAGATTTTGAGCAAAATGACACCTTAGCCAGACCAAAACTGATAGAGATATGGCAAAATCATAGTCATGATTTGCCTGAACACTACTGTGTTAGTCTCAATTATGGCTTTTGAGACTACACAAAAAATGTGAGCAGATTCTTCTAAAATTAGAGCAAGAAAGATGTTTCACATTACATAAAAGTTTTCTGATACAAATTAATGTTATTTACACAATGATGTTCATTAGTTCACTGCTTTCTTGTAAATCTTCAAATGAGTGCCTGTACAAAGCATGTTAAATTTTACAGAATTTAATCTAACTCTTCCCAATACATGAAAATAGAAAAGTAAAGCATAAAAATATAGGGGAACATTTGGATACAGGGAATTAATGGGTAACAAGAATGAAGACAATCCTATCAGGTTCATTGTTCACTCATTCCAGGTGTATATTACTTCTTTATGCCAAAAAGTTAAATTTTTCCGGACACAATACAAATTCGGAAGTTGGTATGATAGCTGATCTCCCATTCCCCCCAAGGGCTCGATGAAAAAATTAACCACTCCAATTCAACCTTCTCCCCATTCAGAATTTAAAGTGAGCCCCCAACTTTAATCCAATGCATTTTTACCAAAGTTACACCTCAGGGGGGAGCTAAATTGAAAATTGTGTGACTTCATTTTTTCCGGACTCAGTAGGCTTGTAGAGAAGATCATTTGTAATCAGAGTGGGATTGATGCATTTGGTGTTGGAGATGTAGTCAAAGTTAATAAGTTGAAGCCAATGGAGAGAACAAATAGGATAGAGTGATGAGGTGAACACATGCAATCAGCATTGATTGCTTCTATAAATGAGGAAATTTACTTGCGGCTTTTCAAGTATTGGAAGTAAAAGCATGTGAAACAACCAAGGCAAGTGAATAGATGCAAATAGAAGGAATGCAAAATTGGAGGTTAAGTGCGTCAACTAAACATAGTATCGGATTAGTCACTGTCAACCAAAGTCATTGGCTCCACCTCTATTTTTCTTTTTGATGGCAGTTTACTTGCTAATGGATTGATTTTCTTTGAAGGGAAAAATTTCATTGTAGACAAACCAAGAAGCAACAATAAAACTATCTCTTGCGAGGTGGGTCTAAGTTGTCTTGAATCCGTGGTGTCGGAAACGTTGATTGCATGAACAATACTTTTTCTTTCTATTCCTTTGATGGTTGTGTCGTCGGTAGAAGTTTGAATCGGTGTTTTGTTTCTGAAGTTACGAGCAATGGATGAGTGTGTCACTCAAACCTACTTCAATCTAATCAAATCTGAAACTCTTCCCTACGAGCTTGTTTCTCTGTTTGCTCAGAGCTATGTAGGATCAATGGTATACGATGGTCATCGTGCCAGAGAGAATAAGATGCCACAATATAACTTAAACTATTGATAACTGATCTACCCATAAAGCCATACCAGGAAGACATAATAAGCTTTGAAATGCCATACACCTTCTTTCGTTAGCATCAAATTACTCAAGCAACATCCGAGAAGCGATGTACAAGGCCTCAACGTCCTGAACTTCAGGGTTAAGATGACACCAATCATCACCAGCATCCCATAGTGGATATGTAATAAACTTAGTATCAAGATATTGGACTCTTCCTTGAAGGCTGGGAGAACTTCCGGACATGTTTTGGAATTCTTCCACTATCTCTTTGACTAAATAGTCATACGCATCCACAACCGTAGGAGATCTCCAATCCAAAGGCCTGGGCGCACAATCATTGATCCTGTATCCAAGTGGATTGTGATGAAATGACCTAAAAAACAACTTGATGTCACCACGGCCTATATTGTATATTTCCTCATTGCTCACCAATTTTGATATGATAGATCTGTATTTCCCGAAAGAGTAAGGGCCATCTGTATGTGACGGGACAACCCAACTTGCTGGCCATTGCCCAAGTTGGACTACGAATTTGGTACAGTTGTGTATCTCGTAGGCAACTTCAAAGGTTCGAGTATTTACTTCTTCTGGCCAATTACCCCAAATCCAAACAAATAAATGACCAAGATGTAATCGATGCATTGATTCCACAAGAACTCGAGAATGTGAAGCTCCCACAAAACAAACCTTGTTGCTTTGAAGCGTCGGATTCTGGGTATCGTTCCGAAACGATGAAAGCTTTTGAATCCATTTTCGGTCCGCCCAAATAAAAGAATATCTGTGTGTACTGTTCGTTGGAACAACGCATCCTTCGCATCCATGTGGTTGATATCTTGTGTACCAGACTTGCGGCGTCTCATTTTTGGGTATTCTTTCCTTTAAGACCCAGTGCCCTTTACTTCTGTCTCCTGCCCCCTGCGATTCTTTTGAAATGAACAGAAATGAGTCTCCAGTGAGACGGTTGTTCGCAGGTTCTTCGACACATTCATCTGTGTAATTGAATTGAAGCCACTGCTCGAAGCTGTCGCTGATGTTCAGGTCGGGTTTCGACTTAAGCCTCTCTAAAGCAGTGACACCAAAACCATTGCAATGAATGATAACGATTTCCAAGAAATAGGTACCCTCTAAAACCCATTCATCCTGATACGACCCACAGTAAGCAGTTCCCCCTTCAGCGCCGTGGTCTTGGGGTGATGTGTCAATTGACCACTCCAGCATTGCAATCGACGGCCCGGAAAGTCTACCAATTAAAGATGGGTGGGGACATCGTGAACCCTCCAGTAGGCTTACACATACAGAACTATCACTTGGGCTATGCCATATTGCAGAGATATCAGATGCAATTGTGCAGGATTGATTGGATTCCACCGGATCGGTGGCTGGCCGCTGTGCATCCTCTGAATTATTTTGGGTTTTGATGCTGAGCCGGACAGGTAGGATTCGAGATATAAGTTCGACGTCAGATATCAGCAGTGAAAGTGCGGCGACCATTGCCAGTGCCAATGTCGATGCCAGCAGTTTCCGTGATGTAGATGCAGACGAAATCTGCTTTGGTGTGCCACTAAGACTTCTTGTCACCAACATCGATCACCGATCATTAATTCCAAAGATTTTGTCGCCAAGTGAGAAGCTCAAAAATGGCATCGTTACCCATGTTTTATTCAGTGCCCGGGTTCGCCAGCTCAGTCGGTATGATCGACATAAAAAAAAACATTAAAATCATGCGCGATTAATTACCCAATGTCTTAACAAGGTAGGCTTTAACCACGATATGGTACATACTAGGTAATCTTTTTCAGGCGCGCACGACCCTCTAGCGGGTACATAGGTAGTATGTATACCATATACAACACATCTTGTTCCTCCCTGCACGCGGAGTCACGTCATGTTGTGTCTTAAGATAACACGCAAAATTCTCTTCGATCTACTAGCACCATGACGCTAGCGAAAGCATCATTTCGAAAGCGAAACTATCGGCGAACGGTCATCTTGTATTTCATGATAACAGTAGCAGGATGTCTTGCGATGTTCAAGTCAATAGTTTCCATGCAAGTGATGAAACAAAAGATGATGTCCATGCAATTGAATGTGCAACAGATAGGGATGCCTAGTGCCCCAGTTGAGGCATTCCATATCAAGAACCTACCCCAAACTTTCACCGTTCGGTCCCTTCCGCGTTGGATGGCTGACTATGTTGCCTTTCATCAGAGAAACGTCAAAGGTTCTGTGGACAGTGCGCGATACGAAATCAAGAATGGAACGAGATGGCTGAGGGCCGTGAGAAGGAGGGGAGGGGTGGGTGATCGTATCAACGGTATTCTCGCAGTTATGCTTTTAGCAATGTGTAATAACCGCACTTTCCTACTGGAGCCCGACTGGAGTCCGTTAGAAATTGGCTCCATATTTGAGCCACGGCTGATTCAATGGAATGCCACAGTCACGGACGCACCTGATTTATTTTGGGACGAGGCAAGTGGAAGCATCTTAAACGGCATCGAACCTTTTCCGGTCAATTTCACCGGCATCGATATGGTCGCTTCCAATTATTGGCATCCGCCACCTAATTGGATTACCCAAAGCGAATGTTACAACCAGCTATTGCATCGTGACGGGGACAATGTCTCGACTGTCGACCCTCTAAGAATTTACCACAACCAATTCTGGTCACTTTTCAAGTTTACAAAGGATGCCCACAACAGATCACAAGCTATGCTTCAACATGCTGGTGTGGATCCAAATCGCTATTTTATTGGTGCTCACTATCGAGCTGGAGACCAACAATTTCTGGGAAATGTAGATTGGGCTGCCTCTCGTTTGGGCACAAGTAATGATACTGTGTCCGAATTCTATAATTGCACAAAAAAACTTCAATATGCAATGAAACAATGTATGCAGAATGCTCACCTTAACTCATCCAACAACGAGAAGAATGTCTATCTACCTCAAATTTATTTTGCATCTGACAACGATGAAATTAAGAATCAATACTTTCTAAAAGATCCATCGACCATCCGAATAGCTGATATTGAGATATTTCATGTTGACTTGACGGGCCCCACTCCATTTAATGATACAAAACAGGCTGCATTGGATGTATTTTCAGAACTCAAAATATTGATAGACTCCACGTGTTTAGTGCACTATCGCAGTGGATATTCTGAAATTGCTGCCTGGGTTGGTTCTTCACCACGCTGTGCAATAAGATATGATCAATGTTCAAATAAAGATGTGGAGCAAGCACTTGCCAATATTGGTTGCCATATTGACTTAATAACTAATGAATAACAACTTATCATTGCCACAATGCGTTTGAGGTTAATGCTGCTCGTTGAGTTTGCAATGTGTTATTACTTCGTACAGCTGTTGTATGCACTTCAATGAAGTCCAGAGGGAAATCAATCCTCACCGTGGACTGATTTTTCTCCCATGACTCTTGTGTGTGAACCCAAAAAACCACGCCACATGGTTGTCTAAAGAAGTTTGAAAGTGGATGCATGCAATAATTCATTTTTGTCATCTAAATCCCAATACCTAATATTCTTACGGTCAAAATCTTGGCAAAATCTGATCCAAATCTTGACTCTTCTGCTTTTTGTCAAAAATCAGGTGGCTGGCCACCTTCCTAAATTTAGATGTCAGTCCAATTTTTAACTACTTCCTACATGAAAAATGTGCGTATTGTCCCAAACTGGCTGTTGTGAAAACATGACCAGAAGCAGGGAAATAAGACAATCAAGAGGATCCACCTCAGAGAACCCATCCTGGCCAGAAAACTGAAAGCATGAACTAAACTCCAAAAATAACAGAGAGGAACCTTCCAAATGGTGCCAAAGCATGGTGTAGTGTCGCCGTAGCATATGAAAAAGAGTCCGGAGTAGGTTTTCTCCATGGAGAGGATGATTTGTAATCTAACTGGGTAGTGACATTGTGCACAACAAGTCAATAAACCAATGGGGTCCACCAGATAGCTCACAGACAAAGCTCACTGATGTATCGGGATTGAGTATTGCATTCAATGCAAGACTAATTCAGGGTCTTTGGAGTGTCTTCCATGGAGGAAGATGCCAACTTCTACAATCCCAATGTTGTGATCAAAGAAGAAGACAATGGATATGATGATAATTTGACATAAGTAAAATTGGAGAGCACACCAGATGTCAAAGTGGAGGTCAAAGAAGAAGTTGGGGTAGAGGCCACAGCAGAGAAAAGTCAAAGATTGAAGCGGAGTTTGAAGCAGAGTTTGAAGCAGAGTTTGAAGCAGAGTTTGAAGCAGAGTTTGAAGCAGAGTTTG
>JALLPD010001167.1:0-12813 GCA_036940065.1 Cyclotella cf. meneghiniana
TCACTGACTCAGGTGACCATGCCAGCATATGACCTCAGCCTTGATCATCATCATGAGAGCGTCCAAAATTGTTCTAGATTTTTGAACAAAAAATTAACAAAGCTATGATTCAAATCACCTTGCCTGAGATTATCATAGGCTGCTAAAAACATGAACCAGCATTTCACCAACACCCAGGATGCAATAGACACACACAAGCCAACTGCTTGAGCAAAAGTGCCCTTTTTGAGTTACACCACTCGTAAATCATGCATCTAACCACTCCAGTGCAATACTCTTCTAGGGTAAAAATGAATAGCAGACATTTCAGGCTGTGTCAAAAGAATGATCAACAGTAGCAAACACTAGAAGCTCAGTACAAACATGTTACTGCATTGAGCCTTGGTTACTAGAAGAAACCACCTGTCTCCCTTGATTTTTAAAGATGAAAAATGTAATTCCAAATAAAGGCAGAGCATATCAGTCCACAAAAGGTACAAGATAATGAGAGGAAAATATACCTTGAGGAGAGGAGTGTTTATTTAACAGTCATCATCAGAATTATCTGAACAATGAATAACAACAACCAATTCAAAAACAGTCTTACTGTACATAAAACAATTGTTCTTAACAGAAGCAAAATGGACACCTAGTTAGGATGTCCAAGCTCAAAGAACCAGTGCAGTAATTCAGTTGTCAACAAAGGTCACATCTGCAACAGCAGAAAGACTTCATAATAAGTCTTTCAATCATTAGTATGAATACCAATGTATGCAAAATCTGTGCATGTCTACAAGACATGGGGCAGGTCAAGACCTACTCCAGTCAAGCAATTGATAGCATAATCACAGGTTTTCCTTGTGCTTCACTAGCACATTTGTTGAAGCTAATGATAGCCATACAGTTCTCAACATGAACTCATTTGGAAAAATTAACAAATTGTCTTCAAAGGCTAGCTTGGATGACCAATGACCACCAATAAAGAACGGTTAGGTTGGTTTCACCAGGTAGTAAGAATCAGGTTTGAACCTGATCACTAAGCTCTGCACCAGGACTAAGAGGGCAAAAGAAAAATGTAAGTCACATGATAATATCAAAATGCAGATATGCACTCGCTGGTTAATCGCTCATACAAGGAAATTAAGTTACTGGGTGGTTCGAGTACTTCAAAGACCTGTGAGCGAGACACTAGAATCAACTCACGTCACTCACAACTGATTGCAGGACAAAATACCAAGTCAACAAGGCCACTATCAGGCCGACAAAACTGAGTACAAAAAAGGAGGATCCTCAGTGTAAGACTAATGTTGCAACAACAAAGGCCAGAGCTACCAAACCTTGTGTCAAGTGTAAGATATGCTCGCATTCTTGTACATCATCTTGCTGTGCAGCATGCAAAGACACACTAGACAAAATTTAATAAATTGCCAGTTAACCTTTTCAAAATCAAAGATGAAACTGTGAAAAACTTGAAAATGGTCTTCCCCAGACAAACAACATCTAGTGTTTGATTCACCAATGGGTATTCTGGAAGTTATGGCAACTATTCAGTAAGGATGCATACAGGCACCTTACTAATATTGTCCATTCATGGAGGAAAGCACAAAGTGGATGACCACTGGTAGTGTAGCAACTTGCTGCACAATCAATAACAAGGTGTAAGACTCAACTAAGCAACAAAACATGTAAACAAATACCAAATGAATTTTGTTATTGGTAAGCCACAGCACAACAAATTGTGGGTAATCCTGCCAAATAATGACTGTCATGTCCCCAAAAGGATAAGCTAAACAGGAACATTTCTCCACAGAGAGATTTGGTGCTTTTTCAAGCATTCATGCAAATCAGATTTGATAACAGGTCACTTTACACAAAATGATGTTAGAGCTTAATTAGCTTGCCAACACTCACACAATCATAAAAATCACAACACATGTGTTGTCAACACCAAGAGACATTCACTTAGATTAGTGCTTCCAAATTGTGAAGTATCTACATGGTTCCAAGTACCATTAGATAAATGTCAACAACTGTCATTTCAAATAAAAGAGAGTAACTGACATGAATAAAATGCACGGCTGCTGAGCATTGTCATTACCACCATGATGAGTAATACAGGTGTGGGCGTCCCATAAGGATACTTACCACAGAACAAACAGGTATGCAGTCAAATTGAATCCCAACTCTCACTGGTGCCCCAAGACAGACATTGACATTGGTGCCTTGCAATTATCACAATCAACAGCAAATGTGATTTGTCATTGTTCACTTGTCGGTAGTTGACCCAAAAGGCAACTGTTCTCATGGACACATTTGGGTGCAGGGCAAGAAAAAAGAAACATAACAATACAAAGGATGTGACAGATAAATGACAACAATCTGCAGCATACTCAGCACCAAGTGATCAGACCTGGTTAAATATCCACATTCTACACTCCTTGTTGCAATCAAAATGCAGTTAACACTCCACTTTCTTGCCTTATGCTGACATAGGCCTATTATCTACTTTCACATGTAAACTCCATGAGCTTCCACCTGGATCCTCCAAAGGTCTTCATCACTTTGTACAAGACAAAGGAAGTACAAAAGTATTAAGATATTAGTTTCTGAGAAACAATATCCAAAACAATGTTTTCTTTTTTAGGAAACTTCTCATGGGATTGGTAGTTAATTCTTTCAACTGCCACATCTGCATCCAATTGCTGTGAAGATCAATCATCATGTAAATTATCATTGTGTGCATCATTTTTACAATTAAGTTAATACTTTAAAAATATAAAAAAATTTCACCACGAGCTTCAGCCAACCCTACAAGATAATACTTTGTACAAATGGCTTAGGTCATATGCACATCATTTGGCATACAGTGTAATTCAATCAGAGTCATCCAAAACAAATGCCCAAGTGAATAAAACACTAGAGATCAGCATCAAACACATTATGGGAATGCTTGATCTGCTTGACAAATACTGGCCATGCCAGCAGCATCTGGTGGTATTGTGTGTCCCTAACAAACACCAATGTACCATTCACTAAAAACCTACTGTGTAGTGTCTACTGCCTCATGTAGTGATGCGATACAAAAGATGGGAACAGTTGTTTGACTTTCCCTCCTAGCACATGAACATAAGCAATAGGAGACAACAGGTAACACAAGATTGACTTCACCATATCCTCTCATGGCCATGGTCATATGGTTGGTGAAAGCACTAGCACAGTATCAAATGTATTTTATCCCGCACTAAACAGTCTGTATGGATGTGATACTTGGCTTATCTCAATATTCATACGATTAGACAACCAGGATTTCATGCAGAAGGTAAGTCATTACCATTATGACTTAGGAGAGAATAACACACATCAAGGCACAGGTCAAGCTGACACTGCCACACATGATCCAAGTCTCCCTCTTCACAAGCAATTATGCTCTCGACCTAGCATACTATGATGTATGTTGCACATGTCACTAGCAGCTTGCATTTTTTTCACCACAAGGTTTTTTCAGCAAGCCTGGCCCACACAGGATTTGATAAGGTTTTTCTGGGAGCCACAGTTTTTCCTTCAAAACAAGGATTTCTGCACACAAATGCATTCTTGTTTTCACTGAGGTTTTCTTTTCTGTGTGCCACCCTAATTTTTCAATCATGGGGGTGAGTGACATGCACCAAGGATCTACCTCAACTTAAGTACCTTTATGTACTTGAAAAATAGAAGGTATCCTCTAAAATAATCAAAGGTATCCTTTAGATACCTTGCATCCCAAGCGTCAAGGACACCCTGTCTCCATGTGGAATCAAGACCAAGTAGTCTTACAAGACCAAGAACTCTGGTCAAGACCAAGATAGCCAGCAAGACCAAGTTAGTGTTCAAGACCAAGTTAGTGTTCAAGACCAAGTTATCCTTCAATACCAAGATAAAATGGAGTGATGGTTCACATTTATCATGTAATTTTCATGAGGACTAACAATCATTAGTCCTCGCTTTTGATTAGTCAAAATAGCTCATAATTTCTAAATAAATTCCAATCAACTGGATAACCCGTCCTATTTACAACTTAAAAACTCCTACCAAGAAACTGCTTATATCAAAGACACACAGAATGTCAACTAAGCCTACATCTCCAGATTTGCTGAATGTGCCACTTCCACTCAATATTTAAAAAAGTGAAAGCATAGGCACAAATTGTCTTTTGGTAAGCTGTCATCACAGCTAAATAATATAGCATATTGCACATTCCAGGAAACTTTTTTTGACATGAATGGAGCTGGAATGCAAAACTTAGCCAAAAAGGCTCCACATGCATGAAATGGCTTCATGTCTCAATGGATGAATTTTTAGAGCACAGCCGCCAGCAATGAATAAAACGCAACAATTGTGAGAT
Organism: Cyclotella cf. meneghiniana; assembly: GCA_036940065.1. NCBI lineage: Eukaryota > Bacillariophyta > Thalassiosirophyceae > Thalassiosirales > Thalassiosiraceae > Cyclotella > Cyclotella cf. meneghiniana. The sequence continues at coordinate 4,361 of JALLPD010001167.1, forward strand.
GTGTTGAAAGATCTTCTGACCGTGTTTTACTTCTGAAGCTCAGTCAAAATGTCTGATAATGCATTTTTTGTGCACAATGGTGTGACATCTGTGTTGTTGCACACTTCTCGACACTTCTCCTATCTGATATCCATTTGGTCGTAGGCATACCAAGGTTTAGCGAAGCTTTGATCCATTATCTCAAGTTGGACATGTTATCTGAAGTGGTCGTAATCTGAACGACCATAGGACCTCTGGAGTGCCACTCACATTTGTTCCAACTTTGTTTTTCAAAGTGACTTTTACGCCACGAAGTACAACTTTCTGCAGTGCACCGTTTGGCACCATTGTAAAAAGAGTTGAGCTATATGTTTATTACAGTGTATCGAAACAGGCATGAGTTCACAAACGTAATATTGGGAAAACAACTAGAAAAAGCATGACTGTTAAGTCAGTGTGGCATAGATAACACAGATCGGAAAGAATTTTGTAAATGATTTTATTATTTACACTTTCAAAATCTATTGTCACGAATCCATTAGCGCGCTGGAACGGCGACAATACGAGCTTCTTCAATGATAACAGGTTCGCTCAATGACCCATTACTATTGACAGACATCATGTCCATTTGATCAACGACGCGTCTGCTCTCCACATCAACAATTCTTGCAAAACATGGCTCGCCTTCTACGAATTTTCCGTCTTGAATTTTTGGTGAATGATTAATCACATTGGAGCGCAAGTTGATGTAAAAGTCTTGGCCTGTACCTAGTCTCCCCGGAAAGGCTACTGTGTACTTCTCATGAGGGTAGGCATTGTTGTACTCAGGAAAGAGAACTCTTGGCGCTTCCTTGACTACTACGCCGCTACCTTGGGGCACTGGTGAAGGGACAGCAAGCAAGACGTGCCCAGCATGAAAGCTAAAGGCTGCTCCATCCCATGCTTTGGCTTGCACTTGGTCCAAAAATGTGTGAACGGCATGAGGCATGCCGAACTTAGTATCCACAGATGCCATTTCAAGTTTGATTGTCTGGGTTGCCTGCGATCCAGGAAGTTTAACGATCAATTCGACTTGATGTGGTCCAGGGCCATACTTTTGAATGACTTGTTCCTTACTAGCGCTTCGAATGGAATCCACAATGTATCGAAGTCTACTTTCTGCAATCTCAGTTCGCTTCTCTAGCTCGCTCAAACTTTCTCTGCTTTCCTCTTCCTTCAATCGTCTCATGTGTGCGCTCATGTCATGATTGACCTTCTTCATTTTCTCGTGCGTTTCTTTGTACCTGGCGAGATTGAAGGACGCTGCTTGGAGTTCCTGTGATATTTTACCGTGACTTTCTTCGAGGTGTCTACGAGTCTCGTGTAGAATCTCTAGTTGATAGTGAAGAGATTTTACTCGTCCATGTTGCGCAAAGTACGCCACACAGAAGGTGAACACAAAGAGCATCAGACAGGACATGATCGTGCGAATCTTTATTTTCGGTGCACTGCCATCGACGCGTTCTTGCTTCGAAATCTGGGACGATAATGGTTGATGTTGAAAGTTATCCACTGCAAGTGATGTCGATACTGTTTGTTCCTCTTTGTTGAGATTTCTGCGAAATTGCAAGTTTTCACACTGCGACACTCTCCGTGTATAGCCACCAAACGTGATGCATTTGGGCACGATGAGTTGATCTCGGGCTTCGTTGAAATCCTCTTCTTGCGACGAGTATCCTCCTTCTTCAATATCGTCACAGGTTGATAGCGATCCATGCGCGAGATACGGTGTTGAGTCTGTGTTAGAATCGATGCTGAGAGCCATGTTGATTGTGTGTTGTATTGCGATAAGTTAGCGTGAAATAAAATGGAAACGGATTATGCTTTGCCCTGCTTTGTTGAACTCGGGCTGGCGCATTTGTGATGAAAAATAGTACGACCACGCACGGGAACGAAACACTTCCTCAGTCTACCTACGTCTGTCTTATCCCGTATCATCCGGTATCATCACAAGCAATAAACGACATCATAACACTCCTGTCAAATTATCTCATTAGACGGCACGTACCATACCAAACACGCTTACCAACCTTCGGACAAAGACCCCATGATCCATTGTAAATCATTAGCGCTCGCGATTGTTGATATAGAGACCCCTCAGAAGGCTTAGCTATTTTTGAAAACGACAGTTCATCTATTACAGCCATCATGGCTTAACTGTTGTTTGAAGCATGAGTTAAAATGACTGCATTAAAGTCATTCGTCATGGAGGCTGAAGAAAGAACCCACTTTCAGTAGACGGTTCGAGACTCCCCTGTCGTGTCCTGACGAATGACTACTTGCTGTACCTCATAGGTAACAAGTAAATGTGCGTATCCGTGAACGATGAATTGGCAATAGTTTCTATGTTTACCTTTCATCGTGGGATTGAAGGCAAGTTCGATGGTTGTTGTTATACCTCTCCTCCTAGTCCACCCAAGACACACGTGAACAGCCACAACAAATTACTGGAAATAAGTAAAAAAGTATTTAGAGTGGTAAATAATGTATTGTTGGTAAGTAAGTCAATCGTGATCTAGTCGTACCTAATCCGAGATGCGTGACACTGAAGAATACCCTGCGTCACAGTCGTTAAGTACCATCATTCACGCACGATTGATTCGCTAAACGTACATGGACGCTCTCTCGCTCATTTGTTACGTTGTATGCTACCAAATGAATGGCACTGTATCGTTAGAGCCCTCGGTGCGACATTTTTCCATAAAAAAAGTACCACAGTAACAGGCATCAAGAGAGAGGTCATAATATCTGTGCTTCCTGTCGTGACTTGTCAAGCCATGATATTCACTAGAGCAACCCTCCTCACCATCATTGGACCGCAACTACAATTGTTTTTTTCTGTGGCTAATGCAAAAGTAAAACCGAGCCCAACTCAATTATCTCCTAGCCCGCCATCATGTGCGACGGATACCAATTCTTGCGGCGCGAATAAGCCATGTGCGAATGGTTTTTGTTGCTCTCAGTGGGGTGTACGTTGTTAGACTTACTTCTCGAATTTGATTGTTCCTCATAGCAATGCTAGCTCCGAGCATTTGAACTCAATTTGCCTTTCATCCTTGCATATTTTGCTCAGTACTGCGGAACCGGTGATGCGTACTGCGGAGCATGCTGCCAGTCTGGCTGTCCGAATTCTCCCACCACCCCTGTCACCGCTCCACCCACCAATCCACCCGTGACACCAGCTCCTACTCCTCCTGCTAACAATCCACCCACTTACAGCCCTCCCGCGTCATGTCCTGCTTTCAGTGCGGCATGTGGCCCGGGAAATCCATGCGCAGGCGGTCTTTGTTGCTCTCAATGGGGTGTAAGTCACTCGGTTTAACATTTTGTTTCTCTATTGAAAGTGTCTGAAACCTTGGATCAGAGCTCATCTGGCATTTTTTTGTTTTATTTCTTTGTGTTGATTCTATTAGTATTGCGGAACTGATGCTGCTTACTGTGGAGAGTGCTGCCAGTCCAACTGCTGGGCATCGCCCCCTTCCACCCCTACTACCACACCACCTCCGACCAACCCCACAGCCAACCCGCCCACAAACAACCCGCCCAGTACTGCTGATCACGAGGATAGCCGTCTCATTGCTTATCTTGGCAATTGGCAAGATTGCCCAACTGACGCACAAATTGATGCGTATTCTCATATTGGTACGACTCAGGACTCTCTCAATGTTCAAAAAATTTCTATTTTGAATGTTACTTATACAAATCGCAATGCTATGTTTGTTGACAGTGATCGCATTTGCTGTTTCCTACACCTGGGCTGCTTCGAAGAACAATTGTGACACTCAATGCAATGTTGCCAGCACTCTTCCGATCTGCGCCAATGCTAACAACCAAGCATTGATTGACAAGTGGCGTGGAATGGGCAAAAAGGTCATTTTGTCTTTTGGAGGAGCAGGAATGGGTGGAAGTTGGTCTGGAGATCCGAACAATTGTTGGGATTACTGTTTTGGAAAAGAAGAATCATTAGCTACCTCTCTTGTCAGTATCGTACAAAACCAGAAGTTGGATGGTGTTGACATTGATTACGAGTATTGCTTTGATATTAATGGTCTGCAGTCCGGGCGCTGCGCTCAAAGATCAAGTGCATACAGTGACGCCAAAGCTCAAACATTTTTGGACAGCTTGACCGCCAAGCTACGAACCAAGCTTGACGCGCTTCAAGCGTCTAACGGATACAATCGAGGACGTTACGAAGTCACGCATGCTCCAATGGATATCGACGTCTCAAGGCCCGACTCTAAATATTATCAAATTCTGAAGGCAAGGAGCAATGACCTTGATTTTCTGATGCCACAGTTCTACAACGGTGTTACTCGCCCTGCAGTTGATGGGGTCGGCGGTAGTGGAGCCGGATCGATGAGTGCCGTATCGATCTTTAATAACTTGTCGAATGACATGTTCCAAGGCAAGCCTCACAAAGTTGTGTTTGGGTTCTGCATTTCGGACTGCTCCGGAACCGGTTCGAATGTCAGCGGCAATCAAGCTGTACAGGTCTTGTCTGACCTTAAGGCTTATAACAATGGAGTGTTCGAGTGCAACGGCGGAGCCTTCTTTTGGGTCGCACAGCATGATATAAATGGTGCATGGTCTGATACTGTGTTGAGCGAAGTCAGTCGTACTGCCGGGTGCTCCTCGAGTGTAACGACTACGTCAACCACCACTTCCTCGACAACTTCCACCTCAACCACTTCCACCTCAACCACTTTGGCTCCGGCTTCGTCGGCTCCGGTCAGTTCTGCACCCACTACATCCAAGCCCACTACAAATACACCCCCGCCAACATCTCAGGTGAGTGTTTTTTTATTTTCCCACTTCGCCCTTGATATTTCGCATCATTTCTTGTTAGTAATTTTCTCTTTTGATGGCTTAATAATAGTCTACCACATTGCAACCAGTGACGTCTAAACCCACTTCTCCGCCCTCCGACAAGCCCACCACATTGCAACCAGTGACATCCAAACCAACTCCTCCGCCCTCCAACAAACCCACAACACTGCCGCCAGTGACATCCAAACCCACTACAGGCACAGGATCAACAACCCCTAATCCCACTCAGCTGGTTGTCAGCACATCGCCTCGATGCGGCATTTCCGAAATTGATGCCCGTGAACGCTGCCAAAAGGAATGCGTTTCCTCCGCCGACTGTCCTTCTGGTCAGTGGTGTTGGGGAACCCACCCGAACTATTGTGGATCAATCAAACAGCGTATATATTATAATCCAGTTCAGAGCAGTGTGTGGACACGATGTGGCACTAATGAAATCTTTGCGAGGACGTTCTGTACCCAAGCTTGCACCTGGCAAGGTCAGTGCCCCAGTGGTCAATCTTGCTTATCTCTGAATCCAAACTACTGTGGCTCGCAGTATTATGAAGTATGAGTTGGTAGCTACATCGACTGTGTTTTAAGTTTAGCTTTATCTCCGGTTTTACCGCGAATATGACATTCCTCATTAGGGGCGATGATTTTTCATCCGTTGTAATAATAGTAATTAACGCCATCTTTCAATCTTTTGTCACGTTTTTGGCTACCTTTATTACTCATTCTTCAAAAAATAGAGAATGAATACCAAATACTAGGAAGACCAAACCCCCATAGAACGCGACAGACTTCTCCGATATACGTGATGCCAACATTCTCCCACCCACAACGGCCATACCAGTACATATACTATGCCCCACACAACCTCCAATTGTAACACCCAGCGGATCCTTAGCCGCGGCCAATGCAATAGTAGCGATCTGACTTCTATCGCCCCATTCCGCCAAGAAGGTTAAAGTCAATGATTGAATGAAGACTCCCTCCCATGTTGCACCACTGTAGCCACCAGCCGCAGATAAGCCAGACGACGAAGCATGCTTTAGGTTCTTATTGCCGCCCCTTCGTTGTTTCGCACCGTCAGAATTTTTATCCCCCCCTGCATCTGCACTTTCAATTCCCTCATCTTGCCTTTCCACATCATCATCTATCGAAGAGGCTTCATTCGCCAATTTCTTCTTTTTTTTCGCCTTTGAATGTTTCTTATTCAATTCAGCCAATTCTTCTTCCACTTCTTCCAGTTCCTCGGACACCTTGTCTTCCATAGAACGAGAGTCTACGAGGAGTTTGATTCCAAAGTAAAGAAAGAGGAGGCCTCCAAGAATATGTGTGTATTTGCGTGGGATTAGAGATGGGAGGACAAGTCCCATCATAGTGCTGTGGAAGATAGTCGAGGTTCAAAGTAATTGAGCACGAGGAACATATGTCGAAGTAACTGATGTCATAAGCATTGCACATGAGGTGTTTTCACAACACAAACAACATGCCCAATCCCCCAAAACGAGGTTCATACCTTACAATAGTCATAAGGATCAAGGCCATAATTGCCCCGCCAAACACAGCAATCCGATCATTCCTCATACTTAGTACAGCTGCAATGAAGAATGTCTTATCACCAATCTCAGTGGCAATAATTGCAGAGAAGGACGAAACTGAAGCTTTTAAGAAATCTTTGGTCTTTTTCGGATTATCAAATTTGGAATGATAGCTGTTGCCGCTGTTCCCACTTCCACCATTTTGCGATTGTGCTTCCCGTTGATAGACAAAGGGGTTGGAATCCAATCCTAACGGAGGAGCACCCCCGCCGCCACTGGCGGCGCCTGCGTTGGCGTTTGAAGTGCCAACCAGCAATCGTGACAGCGCCCCCTCCAACTCCGATTGACTTATGGCATGATCGTGATTGGTGTCGACTGCGTCAAAAACTTGTTGCATTGATATATCAGCGACAGTTAGATGGTGGATTTGAGACAATAGGAAGATGATGGCGGTGAGGAGGAGGTTCCATCGCGGGGGAGGATGGTGACACTTCATCATGGTGTTGGCGTTTTTAGACCAAATTTCAGGTGTTGTCTGTCAATTTTTGCATTGCGCATTGTTTTCGACAGGCCTGTTCCGTCGTTGATTCAAGTGCAACCCTTACCGGTCCCTTTGCCTACCTAGAGCAAAAAATGCATATTGTAGAACCACCACATTCTAAGAACCATCTGGCCCTTTCTTGTGACATATGTGTTTTTTGATTCCTTAACAAACCCTGATTTTTCTAAATGACTCATCTTTAGTTTCCCCTTTCTCTCAGCAACACACCCTTAGGGCATCTCTTAATTCCTAGGTGCATAACAGGAATACGTGACGTCACTATTCCTGTTATTTTTAGTTTTTTAGCGAACTTTCTGTGACGTCATGAGCGATAGTCATATTACACTTATTTTTGAGCATCTCATCATGCGTTGTATAGATAATCGGAATTGTTAAAAAATAAATGATAGACACTACTGTACTTCTATCATTTTGTTACGCCCCCTGTTGTTTGCACCAATTTGATGTGGTAGGAGGCTTTGTACCGTCTTGCCCACTCAATGCCCACATTTTTTCAATCCAACCATGACAAGCCTTCGGCGTCTTCTGGTTTGACGGCTTTTGGTTCGGAGGCTTTTGGTTCGGCCGCATCCGATTTGGTGGCTTCTTTCTGACCACCGGCTTTTTAGTTTTGTTGTGTTAGCATCGTGGCTGGTTCCACGGGTTCGCCTCAGCTGGTTGCGTGCGACATCAGATTTTTCCGTGGTGGGTTCAACAGCAGCAGGTGATGCGGCAATCAACCAATTCCATAACATTTTAAACTATTACATAGTTAATCAGTTTTGTATATTTAATAAAAACTGAATTAGTTTAAAGATAAAAACTTTTAATGTTAATCTCCCGTCACCGAGAACAGAACAAAACAAGCCTCAACTTCATCTGGTTACATGGCTGAGACGTAACAATCAACCAAAGCCGTGCGTAGCAGGGATTCTTCTTCTTCCCTGCACTGGGTGTTTCGAACGAGCCATGGCATCAATCGCAGTTTTTCACTGCATCGATCCGGTTTTCATCGTGTCAATGCAGTGTTTTTGACGCTATTCCGGTCATCTATTCCCGGAATAACGTTTTTACATCAAAAAATCGATTCGCTATTCCTGTTATGATAATTGGAATAGATTGAATATCATATTCCAGTTATCAATTCGGAGATAAGACTGAAATGTCACACGAGTCGTAGTTTTCTTGTGACATCACCTATTTTGCACTGTAAAGAGATGCCAAATGCAAAAAAAGTGGAATAACCCGTTTTTATTCCTGTTATCTGTGTATTAAGAGATGCCCTTACAAGCACAATATCTTCGTCCTACTGGGGAAGAATTGCGATACACTAGTGCCATTTCATGCCCAAGATGATTAGGATGGAGGCCAAGTTTAAGGCCCTCGAGGGGAAGGCTGTTAAAGTCAAACAGGACCACCCAACTTTCTGCATCCTGGCAACCATGATGTGGCAAATTTCACAAGAAAGGAGGATGAAGTCCGCACCCTAGATACACAAGTCTGCCAATGGTTTCTCCACCCATCACCCACCCACAATTCACTAA
>JALLPD010001168.1:0-12816 GCA_036940065.1 Cyclotella cf. meneghiniana
TCTTCTTTTTCTTTCACTAAGTCATCAATAACATCCTGCAAAGTTGATTCATGCAGTTTCTTTAGATATTGGCTTTGACAGCTCATTTTTCTGTTTATTATTTTGTTTTGTGTCTAGCATTTAATCTTGCAATTTTATGTGTTATGTTGCTTTGTGTGGTTCATGCAATACAAATAATATATGGTGTAATTGTGATGTCCTGACAACAATTTCTTACTGGTGCCAAAAAACAGTAAATATTTTTGATTTGACAGAGTTTTCACAGGTGTCAAAGAATTTTTTTGTCAAAACACGCACATCGTACAGAGGAATACTAATTCAGATTCATAATGATGCAAAATGCACTCAATGCTTCAAAATGAATTTTGAGTTGTATAAGGTCGTGCCGCTGTGTCTGCAGAATGTGGTGTCATGGTCTGCCGGGGCTGTCAAAGTTTAATGGAGGCGAAGACATTCATGATTCCAGGCTTAAGTAAATATCTTAACTTACTTAGAAACTTGACTCGAGATATTGCAAAAAACTTCATGATCAAGTCTGCATCTGTAGAAATTCGTTCTGACAATACTGCTTCTTTGCAGCTGAAGGTTTTTAATCTTGTGGCCAATGTTACATAATACTCATATTACAGCCAAGATGAAAATTTCAAATGAAATTTTCGATTCATGATTGGGAGAGGCAGAATGACCATTTCCCCCAGGTATCTGACCAGTTGTATTATTTCCTTACACCTCCTTCAGAAATCCGTTCCATTTTCCTTCCGACATCCGGGAGATAACTTCAGTTGAGAATGATTTTCCCCTGTATGGTAAATGGTCTTAGTCTCGTGTGTTGGAGATATCCTTGAATAAGCATGTCTCATGTGATCCTCTTTTTGACAGGAGACTCCCCCATGTTGTTTCATCGTATTTGGTCAGACAAATCATCTCTTGTCGTGCAACAAAACAACTGTCTCGGTTACCAGCAAACAATCTGATCGAGAGAAATGGCTGCTTATACACGATGCGGCCTCAGGATTTTACACTATCATGCAAAGAGGGTCATCGCGTGTGCTCGTTACTGATGCAAATGGAACTGTTTGTGCGGATGATGCCCATATCGTTCACAATCAAAACAATACTTGTTCTTCTTGGAAGTTGGAGCAAATAGCTCAAAGCCCCTTTTATGTGATTCGTTCTGTTGCTCACAATGACTATTGCTTGAGCGAAACTCTGACAAAGGATAGCAAAGCGAGCGTGAGGTGCATTGATATCTCAGATGTCAAACTTGACGAAAAGTTTCATCATATCATTGTTCATTATCTATCTGGCGAACTCTGCTTCTTTTCATCGCCAAAACACAAAACACGCATGTCATGTAATCATGAAGGCATGTTGTCTATGTCCCCCAACTGGAAAGGGTGGGAAGTATTTCGCATAGTCAAATGCGACAACCAGCATGTGAGAATTATATCTTGGACGCATAATACACAAGTGTTACATTCCGATCGAGATGGAAATGTTTTCATGAGGCAAGAACAGTTCAGTGATTCATGCAAATGGATCATCGAACTAGCGAATGCGAGAGATGGTGTTGTGATCAAAAGTACTGTGTCTGGGCACTATTTGTGTTTTGATGGAAAAATGTTCAGCACGCATGATTGCATCGATAGAAATTCAGTGTGGGACATTTCCTCGGCTCACCAGCAAAAGTACTACTTGTCTTCCGTAAAGCATAAGACAAGAGTGAGCTTCAATCCGAAAAAGAACGGTTTGTTTTGTACAGTGAATAAGGGCGACTGGGAGGTTTGGGAAGTTCAACAACGAGGAAGTGGGCTCTTTTCCTTTAAATCCATAATCGGAGAAGGGAAATACCTGAGCTGTGATTCGAAGGGAACCATCAAACTATCTGATGAGGCTGGTGATAATGAATTGTGGAACATCCGTAACTCTCCTCACGGTGGACTACTCATTTCTTCAAAGAATTATGTTAAATATCATGTGGCATGTGATGGCAAGAGTGTTTACTGCAGCAAGGATTCAAGCAGTCAAGAAAGTTGGGTTATTGAGTATGTAATGCCTCCAACTATTTCCAGGGCTGAAGTTATTGGTTACTCGGTTGCCGCAGCGGTGTCGTTGGTATCGATCATTGCTATGCCATTTGCAGTGATGGGGGTAGTCGGGGCAATGGGATTCACTTCGGCCGGCATCACAGCAGGTAGTATGGGAGCAAGTATGATGTCTGCAGAGGCTATAGCTTCTGGTGTTGGAGGAGTTGCGGCTGGTGGGACTGTTGCAACACTTCAATCAATAGGTGCGGCGGGTTTGGGACTTGGGGGTACTTTGGCAGCGATGGGTGCTGGGGGTGGTGTAGTCGGGGCAGCAGCATTTGGATCTGTGGCAGCGGCCAACAAACAAAAGAACAAGTTTGGAGGTAGCTCTGAAACAGTGTCGGAAACAAGCAGACCATTCTGTGACTGGCAATCATGGGCATAATGTATTTGTATCTAAGGTCACAACCTAAGTGCTGACATTCAAAGGCTTGATGAACCCACGACAGATGTACCTGAAAAACTCTCATCAACCTTTCATTGCAATAAGATGGAATAAAAAATACCGAGGAGCACGGTTGTCTATAGTAGTATTGTGCTAATACTTAGCTTATGAGTCCTTGGTAATTGACAAAGCACTTTCAGCGTGTTGCGGCACACAAATGGTAACGGGTGCTTACTCACTGCCATTATCACTAGATTCATCATCATCATTTCCAGCTGCGACGCTGATAGGCACAATGTATTCCTGGTCGCAACCCAGATAGCTGTCACTCATACAAAATAAGGTCAAAGAATAGTCCCCTGGTTCTTCTGGTGCAATAAACTCCAGCATGACTTGTTGTTTCCTCTGCAGAGTAACGCGTTTGAGCGACAGTAGAGAATTGGTCTTAGTATTGCCGATAACTATCCACCAGCCTTCCATCTTATCTTTGGGGAACAAAGGTGCTGCAACCTTTCCAATAATGCTCTCCTCTTGGGAGTCATCTTCTTCGTCGTCCACTTCTCGCTCGAGCTTGACTGATATCTGAACGGGATCGCTCGCAGTTATATCATCCGGGTCTTGCACATCGAATGTAACTTCAATGTTAGGGTAGCTGTTGCAAAAGACAGCTACATCTGCCATTTTTTCATCAGGAAGGCAAAGCAAATCACTCCTCACGTCATCATCCAAAGACAGAATGTCAAAAACAGTTTCAATCTGCTCATCTCCTTCATAAGCCTGACACCGATTAACGATTTCATTCGTGAAGTGAGGGATCTGAAGCAAAACATTGTCCTTGTTCCATAGCCCTTGAACAACCATCTGACTCAGTTCCATAGCTGCTAGTGCAGGCTTCAGCCAGCCATTGCTACTGATCACATCAACAATAGCAGGAATTAAGTTGATGCTGTCACACAAAACACGTTTTTGATCAGTGCGCAAGTCAGATGATAATGCCTTTCGGCTAAAATGGCAGTGCAGTAGAACAAGTGCCTTGGTACGCGGGTCTTGGAACTGAGCGGATTCTGGCAATTGTTCAGGGAAATTTCTTGCCAATATTTTGAGTGCTTTCTCTTCGCCGTGGCGTATAGGAAGAGTGCCGAATTCAGACGCATGAGAGAGGATTTCGAGAATACCTCGAACTTTAGTCTTTGCAGTAAGAGAAGCTGCGATGAGCTCAATGGTTTCATACTGCACATAGTAATAGGCTGCAATCATTCCCAAGTTCAGCGGCGACACATCCCCATCATCGGTCAGCTGACAGCATTTGCTAGCTTCCAAATCGCCTAGAACAGTTTCCACCATTTCACTAATATGTTCACTGAGATGAACATTGGATGTCCCTTGCAGGTTGTAATAGTTAGGATTTTTCGAGAGACGCCTGTACAGCAGTGTCCATGTGACATAGTCCACTGCATCCTGCATGCAAGTGATGGTCTTCGTCACAATCTCGGAGTTGAAGTGATCATGAAGATAGTGATCAAGATGGGACTCAACTGGCAACGGCTCATAGAGCAGCTTCTTTAGGTGGTCTTTCTTGGGTGTGTGGCACATGATGACACATTTGCCAGAAGTATCAATGGCCTGACGGCTTGCCATGCCCATAATATGTAAGAGGTCTGCGATGGGATAGTCGACATAGCGACGTTCCCTACCATCAACCACCTCAGTTCCCATGACAATAACGAGATGCGAAACTACCTTGATCTTCCAACAGATGTCAACTGGGCATACAAGAACAGTGATACAACCGTTACGATACAGGGCCAAAATCTGGTCCCAATCACTCTCCACCATTCCATCATGCAAGAATCCGATCCCTGAAGTTGTTACCTGCTGAAGTGCCGCTTCGCGTAGATTCGCTGAGATTTCTCTCACCTCATCCTTGCTCGTATCCTTACCAAGAAATGTCTCTCCGTCGATACTTTGGTGATATGTCATGAGGTCGATCGCGGTAAGTTGTGCCTGCCTTCTACTTGGGACAAAAATGATCGATGGTTTTCCTTCTGAATGCCTCATCACCGCATTATAAACGGGTTTCCCCATTGCCATCAATCGACTGGCAAAGTTACTTTGGTCGAATGAATGAAAGTAAATTTCAAGAGGAACAGGCCTAACTTTGGGTGAGAAGTTGAACATGCCCTTTGACGGTACACCCATCCATTCACCGATTTCTCGCGCATTTGCAAGGGAGGCACCAAGACCAATCATGCGCAATTGCAGAGGATCTTGCTTCTGTTGTTTCTGGGTACTGATAAAGCGCATACGAGATATGACAATTTCCATCGTCGGACCCACGTCGCCACCTAGGAAATGAATATCATCGACAATGAAAAGAGATACAGATTGGACTGCCTTGCGCTGTCTCCATCGACGGCTGATTTTATCCCATTGTTTAGCTGAGCATATGATGATCCTAGCTTCTGCAATGAGCTTGAGGTCTGAAGTTGTTTCCCCAGACAGCTGAACAACTTGCCCTGATCTTAACAATGAGCCAAATCGAGCATGCCAATCTGAAAAGGTGTTAGTGGCCGACTCTTCTTTCGGGGCAACATACACACACTTTCCCTGAGGTTGATTCACAAGCATCCGCATAATAGCGAATTCGGCACAGACCGATAATCCAGAGCCGGACGGAGCACAGACGAGACAATTTTTATCCTGAAGAATCCAGAGATGAGAAATTATGCAATGAATCAATTTAATTCGACAATCAAAAGAACTTATTTGTCTTACCGTCTTAAATAAATGGTGAAAAGTTTGAGTTTGTATGGGGTTGAATTCATGAAATTTATACAACTTGACAAACGCTGCTTCGCCCAGCACCGAAATTGGCAATGGTTGAAGATCAAGAAGTTCAGTGGGAGGATAGAACTTTGCAGGTAATATCATTTTGTTAAAAGATATAGGTAAGACAGTCTCAGAGTGTAGCCAGCGATCAGATATAACCCTGATGAAATAGGATGGCGGTAACGGGTCCAAGATATTGACTGTGAAGACTACAGTATGCTCGTCTTCAGCCGCAGTACTTTTCAACAAGAACATTTCATGGTGCAATATGTTTTCACCGTTCACATCTTCAACGATGATATGAAAGAGTTGAACATAACCGTGCACCTTGATGTCGAACTCAAAATCAGGGACCAAGCTCAGTTCGACCCTAAGAATTGACCGTGTGATTGGCTGGATGTGTGCAGATAATTCGAGTTTCGGGAACTGATGCACCAACTTGTGCAGCGTGCGTCCCATCTTAGGAACACCGACTAATTCTCCGAGATCAGACGGCGTGAGATCAGCATATCTTGCCCATTCGATGTCACTCTTGCGCTCTAGCTTTCGAGCCACGATTTCAGGCACATTCCTGAACTGACGGAGTGGAGACTGCGACCTCCAGATGCGGTAGGCTACCATATTAGCGAATGCGAGAGTGAGCTTGGCCAAACTGGACCAGCCACGACGCAAAGAAATCTCAAATATGGCTCGCATGATACGGGCTGCACTCTGTTGAATAAATGCCATGTCAGAGACAAGTGCAAATCCGTCAAGTTTGAGGCGAGAAATGTAAGCTTGAAGAAGGATATTGATCTTGGCGGATGGCTCACTGGGGCTTTCCTTCACAGGAATTGGAACCCTCATAGCAAGTTTTCCCAATTCGAGCTTCTCTTCTTCCCTCACAGTGATATGAGTAAATTCGCCACTCATGGAAAACAGTCGAAGGAGGTCAATGTCTGCCATGTTAGGACGCAAGTGACGGCTATATAATGCCATTGACGTGTGAGAAATATAGTATTGACTTGCAATCCTTCCCAATGGAGTTGGCTGGAGAGCACCACTCCGCCTATCGTATCGTATCAAATGACTGCGCTCAAGCATACAAGCAGCTGTGTGCGCAAGATCCACACGACGGTGCTTCAAAGTTGGATCTTCACTTGCTGCCTTATCAGATATGCCATATAGATTTGGATTCTTTAACATTCGAACATAAAGAAAAGTGTAGCTAAGCCAGTCCACTGCTTCGTTGACAGTTTGGATTGTTCCCAAAACAATCTCTGCATTCAAGTTGTCCGGGAGTGTTTTAATCATTTGGCTCTCTACGGGTAACTGAAGATTCGTCAGTGAGAGATAGTACTGAAGTTCTGAATGTGCAGTCATGATGATCCCTTCACCTTCATTGTCATATTGAGGTCGGCCAGCCCTACCAAGCATTTGCAATACATCCAAAGGACTGAGTTCTGCCCAGCGTCCTTTAGAGGGGTCATAAATCTGGGTGCCCTTTATGATCACAGCATGTGCAGGTAAGTTAACACCCCACGCCAAGGTGGCGGTACAGCATAAAACTCCAATGTGACCATCAGCAAAAAGGTCTTCGACCAGCTCACGATCAGCACGGGCCATTCCTGCATGATGAATTGCAAACCCAAACGGGAGGATATCCTTCAAGTCAGCATTCTTTACAGTGGACAGTTCTTCTCGAAGAATTTCCTGCGTAGCTCCACCCTCTTTAACAAACAGGGATAGTTGATCACGTTCCAAGGCAATATCTCGCAACGCCTTGGCTGTTTTGCCGGTTTCGGCACGGCTGTGAACAAATATAAGCATTTGATTTCCATTCTTGCGCTGCGATGTTGCCTTCTCGTAGCAAATCTCATTCTGAAGTTGGAACCTACGAAAGGCATTGCCTGCGTATGCGCGAAAAGATAATGAGATAAGAATAGTCGAGCACTTCATGGCAAACGAAAAGAGAATCCCGAAAGTTATCATGAAGAAATCGCAATTTTCGAGAAGAAATAAGCTTACGTTCGGTAATTCCGATATACTGCATCTGCAATGGCACTGGACGATAGGAATGGTCAAAGAAGAACATGCCCTTCTCCGGCTTGACACGAAGGAATGTAGCGACATCCGCATAGTTTGGGAGAGTGGCACTGAGTCCAACAAGACGAACTGGCTCTGCCGTGGTTTCGACCTGGCGAATGACACGCGCCACAATACTTTCCAAGACAGGTCCTCGATCGTCATGAAGGAGGTGAATTTCATCGACGATTACAAGACGGACAAGCTGAGTATACGCTCGACCTTCACCTTGACGTGTGACGATGTCCCATTTTTCAGGTGTGGTTACAATCATTTGAGTTTCTGCGATTTGCTGACGCGTCAGGCTTGAGTCTCCAGACAATTCTTTCACGGAAATGCCGTATGGAGCCAACCGTTTCGAGAAGTTCTTTACCACTTCTTGAACCAATGCTTTCATTGGTGCAACATAAATAATTTTGAATGAGCTGAGATCAAACATGCCCTCGTGTTTGCTTTGCTTGTCTTCGAACTCTTCAGCCTGGTTATCTGCATCCTCTTTACGATACTGCCCGAGAACGTTCAATATAGAGAGCCTATTTCAAGACGTCAAGTGAGGTCAGCCAATGGGAAAGTGACATTTACGCGAACATTTCATAACATTCTACTCACATGGCAACATTTGTTTTCCCAGCTCCAGTGGGAGCGCACAGCAAAATATTCTCGCTAGATCTCAGCGCCACCTCGGCCATCTTTGACTGCACACGGTTCAAACTCTTCATTCCCTTAAATGCGTCATGAGTCCAACTAGGTAAGTCTTCAATCGGCACCAACTTCTCGCCAGGGGGGGGCACACTTCTAACAGCAGGGACGTGCACTTCTTCATATCCGGGTTTCATGGCCCTCCATGATTGATCTGGAAGGTCACATTTTTTGTTGGTCATTGTGTGAGATCCATCGCGAAAGGCGAGGGATTCCAAGTCGAGTTCATGTGCCACTTTGGTGGATGACTCGGCGGCATCTTCCATGTCAACGTCTTCTCCCTCTTGTGCTGTAGAGCTTCGGACTTGGATGGAATCCAATGCGTTCGTCATTTTGTTAGCACCATCTCCTCCTTTGCGGTCTTCCTCGTTTTCCTTCTCCGAATCTTTCTTTCTTAGGGTATCATCTCTTACACTCTTCATCCTCTCTCCCTTCCAATCCTCCGCCATAGATCTCGATCGTAATTCCTCCAGTGTACGTCTGCCCTCCCCAGTCTCTTCCTCCTCTAACGACTTTTCCACCGCATCTCTCGTCTGTTGATTCGTTGCACGTTTAATGGAAACACACCCCCAAATCCGAATTCTATTCGTCAACAACAACTTGATGAAATCAAAACGTTCGAACCCCAGCAAGACCAAGAGCTGGTTCTCGCATTCACGAATGCTACTGCTGCCGCCACCTCGAAAATCCAATACAGAGAGAATCTCGTCTGCGAGCCTAGCGCAATCTTCTGCGTCAGCGTCGTCGAGGGTAGGGGCCAATCGTCGCTGCAGATAGTGTGCATCGATTTCATGCACAGACAAAACTCGTGCCGCGGCTCCTCTGGAAGTGCTTTTGGAAGACTTCTTTCGATCCGCCATTCCTTGGACGATCCGCTCTTCGTCTCCATCTTGTTGATTCGTATCATTATTTTCGTCGGCATCACTCCCCTTCCCCTCTTCATCCGAAGACTCATCGATATCAACGACCACATCCTCTTCCACATCAGTCCTCTCATCATCGTCGTTGTTACGATTCTCGTCCCCCTCCTCATCTGAATCATCAAAGACTACCGCCACGCCCATTTCATCGTCCATCTCTCTCTTTTCCCCCTCTTCCTCTTCCCCCTGATCCCTTTTGAGATTCCTGTCTCTAAACTCCAAGTAATCGTCCATCTCTTTCCCCAACATGACCATCTTGGCATAAACCCCATCGCTCACCCCCGCCTTTCCCGCGAGCAACGTGCCCAGCTCTGCCTTTCTCTGGGGATCCCGCATGTGTTCATCCTTGAGAATGGCCAAAACTTCCTCTGCGGCCGACTGCAAAACCTCCCGCGGCTGATTCCCCAAAAACGAGTTGGACGCTAAAATTTCCAACAGCGCCGAATGAGCATTCTTGGACCCCGGATGCGTGGGCCTATAAACATTCGACTCGTTCTCCTCCAAAATAGATTTTCCCGCCGACTGAAATATCCGCTCTCCCCCCGAAGAGGAAGAACTGGCCATCGTCTCTTCCTTCTTCTTCCTCCGCTTGGCGGCCCGTTCCATCAATTCCGACACCTCGGCGGATCTCTCCTTGTCTTTTTCTCCGGCTCCAGCCCCGACGCGATCGCCCATTCGACCCAGAGTTTCGGGGGGGAGGACGTTCCATAGGCTTTCCACTTCGCCCGTGGCGTCGGTGGTGGAGATGCGGGCGCGGCGGTCGGCCCGTTGGACCTTGTTGGACATTTCGGAGTAGGCATAGCGCTTTTGGAGGGCTTCGCGTTCGGCCATTTTGGAAAAGTGTTTGTTGTTGTTGTCGTTGTTGGAGTTGTTAGGGGGTTGTTGCTCTGTGTTGGTTGATGGGTGTGAACCTGAAGCATGGGTTTAGGATCGTGGTCATCGTGTAATGAACATTGATGGATCCACTGAGGATCCACTGGTAGGAGGTTCCTGTAGGTCCCACAAGATTTTGGGTGTTACATAATATGTACGTCGAAACGTACTTAGATGAAGTTTACCTATTTTACAGGATATTCACATATTTTGTATGGTACACCGAGCAAGCTGTCAGCATGTGAAAGCATGTTGTGAAGCATGCGTGGACGCCGAGATGACCTCTCTCCTCAGCGACGACTACAAAGATCGCATCGGATCCTCCCTCGCAATCAATTGTTGCCAATTCGGCCTCTTACTCCAAAACCATCCGCGATCCGGATGCACCGTTCGCGAACACAGGGATTGGATGGGAAAGTTGGCCGATTCGGCACCGGACAAGAAACTCCGTGTGAGTAGCATGTCTCGCGTGCTCCTAGCGTTCCTTGGTGCATCGTAATGATATTCGTTGATATCGAAACCCGCTTCAATCAGGATACTGTCATTCCAGGAACACACGATTCCGCATCCGTCACAATCTCCAAATGGTCACTTTTCTCGGGAGTTGGCATATGCCAGAATATTACCATCCGCGAGCAACTCCATCGTGGAGCGCGTTATCTAGACATTCGTATAGGCGGTAATCCTCAGTCTACGAGCATATGCGATGTGTTCATATGTCATGGAATATTAAAGGGAGGACCCTTTACCCTCATTATCGATGAAATCGACGAATTTATCACGGAATATTCTGGAGAGTTTATTATCTTGGAGGTTACTTATGAAAGTGATCATGTAATGTCACCAGAGCAGAGAGTTGGGGTCTTTCGCTTGCTTTCCGACAAGTTTGGCCATAGAATGATATCCAATGATGATCTGCAGTCGTGGTTTAAAGTGAAGAAGGTAACATTGGGAGACATCAAAAGCAGGTCAAAAAATGTATTGTTATTAATACACGATCGCATCTGTGGGTTTTCTTGTGATGGATGTACCTATGACGATTGCACTGTTGCCAACGACTTCCACTGCCACAAGAATGTTTGCCTCATGAAGAACAAATGGCACAATACTCAGAGCACAACTCAACTCCTTGAGAACAATGAAAAGTTCCTTAATAATACGGCACGAAGCTATGATTTCATAGTGAACAGTCAGTTTGTTTTGACGCCCATGCCACCCAGTGGAGCTAGTGATGCAATGAGATTGTTGGGTGGGGTGAAGAGTTTACGACCCGTATCATTGGTTAGACAGTTATACAAGAAAGATGTGTTAGAAACGTTTGTTCGAGATAGAGCGGATAACAGGTGGAACGTCATTACGCTCGATTTCATTAATCTGTGTCCGCAGCTTTGCAGGTGACATTCTGAAATTCCTTTACGTCCTCTTCAGCTTCATTTTGATTTGTTTCTAATGGCATTTGAAACCTTTAGATTTCTTATATGTCTGAACTCTCCAAGGGTCTTAAAAATATTAGACGCAAGTGTTTCAGCACATGATGGCAAGCACATCGACGTGACACAAATGATGAATGCCCTGGTAAAGCGGGGCTCTACATTGTTTATATTGGACTTTCAGCATGACTTGAAGCTTGAGTTTTTTGAGGGAAATCTCACTTTGACTTATAGATTTGACAATGACAAAAGTGAGCTGATTGAGGTTCCATTTTATACACATTCAGAACTCTTGGTTTGTGATGCATAAGTTTGTGGGATGTGCTTGTTTATACCTACAACCATGGAAATGGCTTCGACCTCCTAGACGAATTCAAATAAATTGGTTGTTCAATTGATCTGATATACACTCAAAATAACAGTGTATTTCTTGGGGTAAGTATAAACAATTTTGGATTTACTTGGATTGAGATATTTACATATGATTCGTATTAAAAGAATACAAACTAATGTGATAACAGCCTTACCTGATATAATCATTTTGTAAAGCAGAAGAAGCCCCATTTGTAGATTTATGTACTGTCGTATGATAGAAGCATTTAGTTTGCACATCGAATGGCTCAAAGCAGCAAGCAAGTCCAACTAGAATCAGATGGCATCACAGCAAATCCACCAAGTCAACAGTTTCAGTACTATCTGTACTCTGTACACCTGATCTTTAAATCTGAACATAATGATATCAAGGCTTGTGATGAACCTTCATACATCCCTTTATGTTCATCTGTAAAACCATTCACATGAGGGCCTCTCACAAATATACTTTAAAAGTATCTGTGCATCTTTACACATTTATGAAGTCATCTGACCTAGGTTTTGGTTCTCAGGTATTGTATGTGTATGCCCAGCTGTTGCTTAATTGTCTTCTTTGGATGATGACACTGAAATATTCCAAGAACACATCAGGATAACCACATAAGGTAGTCAATAGTCGAATGGCCTTTTTGTCATCCATGTTTACACATCACCTAGATCCTACTTAGATGAGGAAGTTTATTTTTTTCTGGTTATGAGTTCTGGAATTATAGTGAGTAAGCAGCAACAGGTCCCGAATACTGACTTTTTGGACAGTAACCAAAAATTGGAATTGAAAACTTACGAAGGGCTAACAAGGTAACAATGTTTAGAAGGCAATGTTAGATTTCAATGACAGAATTATTTTCTTTTAAAACCTATCTTTCTTCTTTTTATGGCTCTTCAACTTTC
Source organism: Cyclotella cf. meneghiniana (assembly GCA_036940065.1). NCBI lineage: Eukaryota > Bacillariophyta > Thalassiosirophyceae > Thalassiosirales > Thalassiosiraceae > Cyclotella > Cyclotella cf. meneghiniana. The sequence continues at coordinate 12,551 of JALLPD010001168.1, forward strand.
ACTGCCTGATCTAAACTAGTTACAGATTAAAACAATTAGCTAGATTGTCAAGTTGTGATTGGTGGTGATGATCTGATTGTATGAGTAAGGTTAATTAGGCAAATGAGGATGAGTGAGACAATGCTCTTACATCCATCCAACGCACATCAAAGTTGTGCATGATTTTACTGACATAGGCCATGGATACTACGGGCCTGAAACAGGTGATCGAGTCCGGGAATCGAACCCTGGACCCACAAAAAGATCATGCTGCAAGGCCAGGGAAT
>JALLPD010001169.1:624-13576 GCA_036940065.1 Cyclotella cf. meneghiniana
CAGTATCAGTATCAGTATCAGTATCAGTATCAGTATCAGTATCAGTATCAGAGTCATGATTCATCCAAGTGATTATTCATTAAAGTGTGGGGTAAATAATTTATTATTGAAGAAGCATTAATAGTTTTAGAGTGAGTAGTTTTAATGGGAACAGGAGTGAAGTTTTTCATTGCCTCACTACATCTAATTTTTTATTCAATCCCCTGATACTACTTGGCTCAACACTTAAGTTAGCCGAGTCATAGCTGCTTTTATTGTCACTCTTATACTTCGGCTACTTCTGATTTTTATGAGCCTTTGTGTCCCTCTTCCATATATTACATGAAAACTTGTTCAACTATGCAAGATACATGCTGGGCTTTTTTAACTATGACAAGAATGTGACAAAGTAACACTTCTGACTTTTAGTGTGTTATTAATACTACTGTAGGTTTTACATAGATATGTTATATCTACAATTTCTGACATTGATAAGTCAGTATTGCTGTATTATTCTTGCCATACAAACTACATGTAAATATTTTCACCATGAACTACTTCTAAGGCAGCTTGGGTTGTTTGAGCAATTGTAACCCAATTTTACAGAACTCCCTAGTGATTTATGGGAAGGGATAAAAGTTGAACAAAGTTACTCTGGAAATCATCTCTTTGACATACACTCACATTGCCTCATTATAATTTCTGGCAGCAGTTCAGAACATGATTTGTGAACACTGCCAGCATAACTTGTGCTTGGTCTCATTGCGCAAGGAAGCTCTTTTCAGTGAGCAACCCATTCTTTCCAGCTACATAACTGGCAGTCATAAGAGGAGCCATTTGTATCATTCTTTTGTCTGTACAGAGTATGGTCCAATTGGTGCTTGCAATCACATTTAAATCCCTGAATTTATTCTGTCCTATGTTTGTTCCATCTGTCCAAGCAACAATGGTAAGTACACTGGACATAGCATGCTAATGGCTTTAGGGATAATTTTGATCATGATGGAGACAATTATGCTAAAGGCCATATTTTTGATGACCATTGTGATACAACAAATGCATCAGTTGAAGATGCAGAGGAAAACGCTAATCATATTTATAATGACTTTGATGCAGGCAAGTCATCAGCTACTGTGTTTTTAAACAAAAAGAGGAAATTCATTCTTTTGGTGGATTTCTCAAACCAGTCCCTGTAGGTGAAAAAATGAAACTTTCAGTACACTTAAGCAATATCCAGTTCTATGACAACCATCCCTGTAATTTTGTATTGCAATCTCAGATTGAAGAATGACATGGATGTTCAAAAACAATATATTCACTATGGCCTCAATTATTTGCAATAATGGTAAGAAATGCAAAATGGCATTTATGTCTTGTTTTGCAAACAAAAGACTTACAAATTTTGTTGGCAAAAATAAAAGTATGATAATTATTTTTCTACCAACTTCAACAAATAAGATGTAAGAAACTACTCTCCTTTGTACTCCTCAACTTGTTCAGAATGTTCTTCATGTTCAATCACAGTCTTCTTCTTCTTCTTCTTCTTCTTCTTCTTCTTCTTCTTCTTCTTCTTCTTACTTTGCAGTCCATTACAAGTTGTATTTTCAGATAAATCTAATCAGATGTCACAACATAGTATGCCTATTTTCATTCTGCTTCCTATCATTCTTCACACCATGCTGTATGTATTTGAATTTTGGATTGGATGTCCACAAATATGAAGCACTAGAATGGTGGGCGATCTCAAATTGGGCCATTTAACTGAACCAAGACAATGTGAAAATCATCTGGTCATTTTGGACTGCTATTTAATGAGAATGTAGGGTGCAGTTTTGCATGCCACCTGAAAGAACACTTTAAAAGATTCATCATCACTATCAGAAATGTCTTGGTTGTCATTGTTATCGCTTTCTTTTGAAGACCTCAAAATGAGTCAAAATTGTATTTTGAGTTGGCAAACATAACACACTACATTTACTCAAGATGGATTAGGTTGTTGTTGATGACGTGACATGATCATTGACACATTATGATTCAAACATGCTTTGGCAATGTGATCAACCAACAACTCATCACTGAATGCAAGCATTTCTTATAGCTCAAACTGATCATTATTCATTTCTGTTAACAAATTCCATGCTTGCCTCACATTTATCATCATGAATTAAACATTCCTATTGATCTCATCCTATACCATTTCTTGAACATGATACAACTAGTAAATGAACCTCCAATCTATTTTCTTTATCCATATTGTCTACTCTGCCCATAGTTTTATCCATCCTATAACATTTCAGTGCTTCAGGCATCTCAAAATCAACCTTTGAAGAGCTAACTCAACACTGAATTATTGAAATCACAAACACACTAGAGTTAAAATGAAAGAGATAACCTTGTCACACCATTGTCCAAATAAAGCTTTATTCACAGCATCAAACTTCAACAAAGATGTTCCTCTGGAGGTGACTTTGGCAGATACATAATTGACAAATCCACCCCTTATAATTACTCCTTACTGACAACATGCAAGGGTTTGATATTTTTTTCTAAGTAGAACAAATAATGGTGACGCTGAATACCAATTTTCCATGTAAATTTCTCTCATGTCATTATAATCATTGGCTATGTTGCTTGAAATAATGGAATTAATCACTGCATTTTGGATAGATGGTAGATGCCAAGATTTCTCTACAACGAAAGGATTCCTTACCTTAATACCCCTGTCATTGTGTTCACCTAGTACAAGAAATCAATACGCATTATATTGTTGACCCATATTGTATTGTGTCTTATTTGCAATCCAACCCTCATGAAAGAACACTGACATCAAAGGACAAATGCTCTCTTTACATGCTAATGCAAGAACTATTGCAGAACACAATTGGTGACACTTGCCATCAATTCAGATTCTTCTCTCTCAGGATGAAGAGCCACTGAGATTTAGAGGAAGCATCCATAGCTGAGCTTTTTGGTCCATTGAGTAGCAATCCGTTTTAATTCAAATTCTTTATTTGCAGGGGATGTGTATGTTCTTTGGATGATTGAAGTAAGACTTCAATCCACCAAACCTTATAATTACACTGCTCAATTTCAAAAGTACTCCTAGCGTCTCTGGTACTGTGATGTTTTGTTCAAACAGTTCCATACAATTATTCTAGACAATCTGCTATGTGCAAAAGCATTTGAAATGGAAGCAATCCTTTTGTTTAGATCATATGTAAAACTTCCAGCAGTGTCACAATCACCCAACAAAATATCATAATTTCTTGAAATATGTGGCCAAACAGAAGGCCTGGCTTCATTGTAGTGTGGTATTTTATGTCTTGCATGTTGGATGTTAGGTTAGAATATGACTAGTTCAATCCCTCTGTAAGCTTGCCATCATATTCCATATCAACTGGGTTGTAATTCTTGTCTGAAACATAACCGTGGAAAGCATTGTCTAGTGTCCTTGCATCGCACTTGAGTTCATCCACAACAATCTCTTCAATATCTCTCAACTGTTTATCTTCACCCCCCAGAAGCACCATCTTCAATCAAATCATGTCGATTGTGAGGTCTTGACTGCTGCCACTCTCAAAACCAAGATCTACATTTAATGGACACATTCTAATGTTCAAAACTTTTGATAAGGAAGATTGATGCCTTGTCAGTAGTCATTGCCATTCCTGCTCCATTCTAGGATGTGCCTCTCCTTAGCCACTGTTTGCTTCTTCCTCCTTTTGTTGCTGTAACTTCATTCCTTTTCTGCTGCAATTAGGAACACCAATGTTAACCACACCTTTTGAGTCATTCGGGTACACCTTGTCAAAGAAGAATTGGGACAATGTTAACAAGACAACCCTGCTCCTGTTTGACTTTATTATCACATTTCAAAGATCACTCTTCTTGACAGCAACAGGAGTTGTGCAGCATCCCACATCAATTCAAACTCATGACAGCCACATCACAGGACAGGCAATATTGGACCATTCAATTAAAGATCTAGTGGGATGTCTGGGTGTGTCACAAGTGAGACAAGGAAATCCTCACCCATGTACGTCACTTTGTCAGTGTAATATTTGGCCTTTGCCACTTCATTAACAAGAGGGCTGGTGCAAAAGTGGATGGGTTGTTGAGAAAGGAGCTGAAACTGTCAGCATTAGCAGACACATTGTTTTCACTGTGGAGGTTAGTTTTGTTGCAGCATTGCATGGTATATCAAGAGGCAGTAAAATGGGTAGAGGTTCTTGCATTACAGGAAGATGTTTGTGAATCACAATCAAACACATCAAAGGAATGAGGCATCGTTCTAGTAATTTTGGCAATTTATGTGCAGCAGCAATAGTGTTGGCAATTTATGTGCAGCAGCAAAGTGTCACAACCAAAGATGTTATGGGGGACTATAGAGGGTAAATGTTTATGTGGTATCAAATGGTGATATTGGACGAATCCAGAAATGGATGGAAGGGGAAAAACTCATGTGATGTTCTAAATTATTCAGAAGTCTGACAAAGTTCCTCCTCTTTGTCAGATTTCTGATATCGATAAGAGTGAGGGTTACAAGCCTTGTATTTCTTGCAAGAAGCCTTGAGTTTTTGGTTCTCAGCAAATTGTTGAGCAAAGCTCTTATTGACCCTACAAGGAGTCTCAGAAGACTTCACTTTCTTGAAGGTCTTCTTGAGGTCTCCATTCTTGTCCCACTTCTTGCTCTCGGTCATCTTGTGAGTATTATGAGCATGCCAATGTTGAACCCCTTATTGATCCTGGCCCAGTATTGATACTGGACCATCCAGTATCAATACTGGGTAGCGCGATCCCAGAATTGATACCCCATTCGGATAACTGCCCTCAGTTTCAATACGGGGATGCTAGATTCTGACATCCATGAATCAGTAGGCTGTTTTGGCAATGTCATTAGAGTTTTGATAATGGGGGCACAGTATTTATACTGGACGTCCAGTATCAATACTGGATGAGCCAGTGTTGATAATAGTCACTTTCATGTCCCAGTATCAATATGGGATGGTGCGTATCCATACTGGGACTGTTACAATATGGGGCCTATGGAAAAAGTCTCATATGTGACCCAGTATTGATACTGGACATCCTATATCAATACTAGGTGTCCAGTATCAATACTGGCGTTCCCATGTTGAAACTAGGAGCAGTTATTGGAACCGGGTATCAATTCTGGGATTGCACTATCCAGTATTGATAATGGATGGCCCAGTATCAATACTGGGCCAGTATCAATATGAGGTCCAACACCAATACTGCTTGCAGTAGGTGCACAATTTAGTGAGCTTTTTGGATGTTGCACCCCCAAGTGAGAATGTCACCCCATTCTGGGATTTCTTTTTGGAATCCTATTGGATACGGAAGTCATTTTTTTAGAATGACCTCCATTTTTCTTCTGCATTCCTGAGACACCTACTGGAAATGAATTTTTGATTTTTATCAGGGCATCTTGGAGATACTCCACAATTGGAGGTGCCTTATGTCCCATGTGGTGCTACTGCTTTCATGTCTTGGGCATGGCAAGCAACATATTCAATGCATACTCAGAATTGTCATGAGGGACAACCATCTTTGTTGCCTTCGTTGCATTGTCACTGTTTGCTGCAAGAATGATTGGACTTTCATCTTGTTTGGCTTTTCAAGGCAAGTCATATAAATTTTTATGTCCTCGGCTGCATTGTTCATGAACATCATTTTGAGGAACAGCATCATATTGTTCTTGAAAGTGGATGTTGTCTTGCCACAAAGACCTTCATAATAAATGCCCCAAAGGTCCCTCCACATGACTTGCTTGTTGTGATTGGTGACAATTTTGTCCCATGGAGTTTTGCACTCACTGTGCAAGAAATTTTCTGTTGTGCTGAAAATTGAGGTCATTGTGGTGGACTGTTTATCTTTGAATCATCAACTGTTGTTTTGTACCGACAAGATGTCATCTCTCCCCAGCACAGAACGTTCCTAGCACACCACCTCTACCTCCCCTTCCTTTCCTTCCTTCTCATCCGTGACCTGCTGGCCTGCATGCTCCACCAACTTGACCATCACCTTAGGAATTTTGGTCAGGTGCACCTACATCAACAGGCAGAAGAAGGGAAGGTGCAGCCGCAGGTAGAGGATTGGCAGCAGCGGCTGTAACAGTAACTGGAGGTAGTTTTGCTTTGGCTTCTGGCTTGTGAGCTGGGTTTCTAGCTACTTTGTGACCTGTGTTGTGGATATGTCTCATGATAAGCTCGAACGTCTCATCTTCAAAATTCTCACTGCCATTATTGGATGGAGCTTTGGGAAGAACATAGTTATCATTATCATTGTCCAAAATTGTGATGACAATGATGGTGATGAATTGATCTTTACTTCTGTTGTTAATTTTGTTGTGTATGATAGGATGTCATAAGCAAGATGAAAAATAAATGGGCAGAGGAAAGTAGGTTTAGAAGGGCTTTTCCAAAATCAAGAATAACACATTGGGAACAGGGAAACTTTCTAGCCTAATTTTTTTAATGGGCTAGAAAATTAGAACCTAGGGATTCAAAAAATATTGGGTAGGCTCCGATGTTTGGCCATTACTCAGACCACTGGTTCTTGTAATCTGGCGGTTCTTATTGTTTTTGGTTTTTATGCTAGTGGTAGATGGACATGAATGGCATCATAATACACCACACCATACACCCTCTTCAAGGCTGTCGGTGAGAAGAAGGCCGTGGAAGGTTCCTCCATATGGATAATAGGCATTCGAATTTTACTAACGTGTAGAGAGACTTTGTCTCTTGTACCAGTACGACGTATTACCATGCAGATCATGTTAGAAGCTAAGCGAACGAAAGAACGTGTAAACTTGCAGCCAATCTCTTCGTTATGAGTCGTTTCGTTCATTTTTTTTCGCGGATCTTGCAAAATCCTGACAGCGCTTGCAGTCCAACTACAGGTCTTGTTCGCACTCCCTCAGATCAAATACAAAAAAATACCCTAACACCACTAGCTTTGTCTCTACACTGTTTCAATACCCAACCCATCCACATTATAATTTTGGTACCGGCGAGACAACACTACTTGGTCTCCCTCCCCACCCCCTCTCAATTACTTCACCTCTAGGCACCGGTACGGTACGTGTCGTCTTCGGCGATCCGACGTCTTTTGTCCCTCAGAGAGTAGAATAGTTCAGTTGGTCACAACAGGCCAATCAGCCTGTATTGTATCAACCTTTCGCTGTTGCTCTATAACTGTTGTATCGGTCGCTCTAGTATGGTAGTCTTTAGTCTTTAGCCAGTTCTGGTGACATCGTTGCCGGAAAGTAATATCTCACTCCACACTGCCCCTCGACTGCTCATAATGACGGCGTCGTCTTCCCTCTTCTCCACCATGCAGGAGAAATCAAGCCGCCGATCGAACCGTCATGTCGGCCAACGCCCGTCAAGCTTCCATCGAACCCGTTCCTGCCAACGCTACCGAGACCACGTCCGACCGCCTCCACAATTCGGCCTGGTTTCCCCGCGACATCCCCATAGCACCCGACGGGACCCTCCAAATAACCCTTCCGCCGCCTCCCAGTGGCCATTCCCTGTCTGATATCAAAAACATCAACGACCCAGTCACGGACAAGTCCCACGAAACCCTAGGAGGCATCATCCTAGGCCCAGGCCATCGCCATCTAGCCCAAAGCCTCAACCGCGTCGCGCCCCTCGATTTCAACGGAAGGACCACCAATCCCAAATCCTCCAAGTACGTTGGCGTCACCTTTCGTCCCAATCGTGCCAAATTCCAGGCAAGGATTTACAAGGGGAACAAGGAGTTTAATTTGGGTCTGTTTGATTTGTCGGCCGATGCCGCTCTGGCCTATGACATCACTCATCGTTTGTTGGCCGAAGTGGAAAAGATTGCTCACAAGGAACTTGCCGGGAAAAAGATCGAGGACTTGCCAGGTAAAGTGGGGAAGGGCCTTCCCCTGCCACTTTCCTCCGTGTTGGCCTCCGAAGCATCGAGAACCACGCGAATTCGAACGGAAATATCCAAGTTAAACGAACTGGAAAAGAATCCATCCTTGACTTCACCGGCCTTGAATTGGTTGGAAAGAAATTCTTTAGACTGCGACCCTCATGAGGTGCTTCCCGCCAAGGAATGCGAACGTTTGAATTTCCGTCATCCTCGAGAATTTTACGACGCAAGGCAAACGGAGGCGGAGGAGAAGAAATGGTCTCCTTCTGAAAACGTTAAAAAGGTGCTATCCACTAAGACGAAGGACAAAAAATCTATCGTGTCGTGTCAAGGGATGTATCCATTAATTGCAGATTTGAAGGCTCTCATTCGAAAAGAGGCCGTACGAGTGGCCAAGGCGGTTATTTTGCACGGCAGGGGTGCTCCCGTCGAGGGTGATGAGGTCGAAAAGAAAAAGAGAAGAAAGGCGGAGGAGCGAGATCCATTGCATCGGAAGAAGAGGAGATCGAACAAGGTGAGTTGCGTTAGGATTGTGTTGCAAGCACTACTTTGTCACAGCCATTCGAACACAACGTTCTCGTTTGTATTCAGAAGAAAAGTCAAGACATTGCCTCTGTCGCAAACTCACCACCCAAAGATGAACCAACTAGCTTTTCTGCCGTTCCGTCACTCCCTGCAATGGGAGATACTCCAAATGGTAATTTGATTCAAACTGATACTCCGGCAATAAGCCCAAGAGAATGCAAAAATGACGAATACTACGATGCCAATAAAGAAACAAGTAACCGTGTCTTGAACGCAAAGGAAATCAATCTGATGACTTCATATAGAATGAGCTCGTTGGCTAAGGATGACATCGCCTTGTCTTCAAGTCAAATCGACGCATCAAATGTGACATCGAATGGTAAACTAGGAAGACCTGTGCTTCCCGAGATGAATGTGAATGACATGCCGCCTATGATGAATGGTATTGGTATGAGTGGAATGGGAATAGGGGGCATAAATGCAATGACTATGACTGGAGGAGGTGTAAATGGGATGAATTCCGCGGTTTCGAATGGAATGGGTATGACTGGAATGGGTTCAGTGGGCATGAACGGCATGCATGAAATAGGAATGGATGGTTTGCATAGTATTGGCATGAACGGCATGATGAATGGCATGAATGTCATGGGTATGAATGGAGTCGGCATGAACAATATGGCTACTTTAGGTATGCACGGTTTGAACGGGGTAGGCATCACTGGTATGAATGCAGTGGCAATGCATAATGCCAACTCTATGGGAACGAATAGTGCCAACTCTTTGGGAATGAACGGCATGGATCAAATAATGATAGCTCAATCAAGGACTCAAAATGTCCGTTGTCCAACTGCTGGCGAAATGAACGATTTCAGTCCAGCTAATTTTGCCTATAATGGGATGGACACGTCACAGAATTTCAATTCAATCCTAAATTTACAGCGAAACATGAATTCCTACCCGTTAATTGCAAGTGATTTCATGAATGCTGCTATGGATGTTTCATGGCTTGGAATGTCTTCACTGGGTGGTGTGGTTCCTGGTTCTGGAAGTAAAATGCTATCAAATCCATATGGACACCGAGCTGCCAACTTCAACATGAATGTAAACGGAAACTGTTCTGGAGAAGACGCGATGATGAGTAATGGAGCATCGACTCTACTTCCTGCACACAGCATGATGATGATGGGAGCAGCCGGTGGCGTGGACGCACAATATGGGAATTCCGTAGCAGGCATGAACTATCAGATGATGTTGATGCAACAAAGACAGCAACAGCTCTCTCAGCAAGGTCAAGACGGAATCAATACGCATCTCAACGATTTTGAATTGAACACTATGGGAGACATGGCCGGTGGTGTGTCATTGCTCAATAAAAGCAGTATGGTCGACTTGGGAATAGAAAACATACACAACAAATTTGCTGGGAGTTTGAATCCGTATCAGAGCAATTTCTACGCTGGACCATTCTCTGGCGTCAATTTTTACCCCACTGGTAATACGATCGACCAACCTGTTTCAGGTGACGTCAGTAGCTTGATGGGTTCAAGCCCTAAGTTCTGCTCTAATACTGGTAAGTTTGGAACGCGGTTTTAGTGTTGAAGTCTTCATCTGCAGATGTATTGACTTGCTTTATCGAACATTTTTAGACGCGGATAAATCTTGTGATGAATGAAATAATGGACAAGAGCACAATGAATAATTTCATCCCGCGGTTTATTTTACTGTTGTACCTTGAGATGTATGAAAATTTACTTGGCATTCTTAGTCGTTTCTTTTACGATAATTCAATAAGATGCACAGTTATGAAAACAAATCATATTCGCCCTTCGAATTAACACTCAACGATTTAGCATCTGTCAGTGCTGTTCCAAAAGATTTTGACCGGCTGAACATCGTATAGTCGATCTCTTCAGAGTTCGTTGACACTGAGCTACAACTGGAATAATGTGGCTCTACTGGCACAAAAGAAGCCTTCACTGTTGGCTGAAGTTGTGGCGACCTTTGCTTTTGTTGTGCAGGCTCACTGTGACGCTCGGGCTGGTCCTTGAATCCATCTTCTTGGTGATATTCGAAATCTTCATTTTCTTCTACTTGGTTCATCAGCGCAGGCCGTGATATCCTTGATCGCTGAGAACGGGATGCTTTAGATTTCGAGGAGCGCGACATGGATGATTTAGACTTTCCTAAAGTACTCAATCGTCTACTCCTTCTGGACGATGCACGACTTTTGGCAGAAGAAGCTTTGCTGTTGCGACTTCTCCTTCGTGAATACTGGTCAGATTTGGACCCGGCGTGCTCATCATCCTCGGCACTACTCGCGCCCTCATAGTAAAGTAAACCTAGAACACTGTCTCCGCGAGATGCCTCCTCCGGGTCAATCCCTATTCTAAGTCCACTGGAGGCATTCAATGAATTGTTCGAATTGTCTCCTTGGGATTCAAAGAATGAGCTTTTGCCTCCTTCGTAACCCTTGTCCAGCTCTTCCATATAAGATGTGTGGTGTGGGGAGTAACCTAGCATGAGTCTGTCATCCATCCTTCTTTGCTCTTCATCTACATATGCACGATTCGCTATTTTGAGAGTAGTTTCCGACACATTCAAATTTCTTTTGGATTCATGATTCGCTATTTTCAATGCTGTCTCAGATACATGCACGGGTCTTTTAGATCTATGGTTTTTTCGTCGTCTATGATGTTTCTTGTGTTTCAATGTTAACATAGTGAAACCTGGGGTCGATAGTTTGTGTTTGTAAAAGTCGCGTTTACGCTGCCAAACAATGAGTCCACAGCAGACAAATGCAAATAAGAGGCCAAACAGAACTATCAATATCAATGCCAAGGTGTTATGACTCCCCCCTGAGTCTGCGTCTGCTTCGTCATTGATACTCTGTGCATAAACTGCAGGTGATGTACTTTCACCGTAAGATGACGGAAAAGCAGGAGATGGTGCTAGTGTGGTTTTGTCGCCTTCAATATCTAGAATGACGCCGGAATAAATCTCAGGACCTAAAGTATCACGTAAGACTTGGTCAATATCATACTTTCGAGTTTGTAGTGCGTTCAAAATGGAAGTTCGAATCTCGTCGGCCGGTACGGTTGTTTCGGACACTATGATTTCAAACGAAAGGGTCAAGACATTCGCAAGGACACGTTGATCATGTTTATCGGAATTCTCACGATTGTTCTGTTGTTGTTTCAATCTGTCGACCTTTTGCTTTCGCTGAAAGTCTTTCATTTCCTTCATAGCATGAACTCTAAGGAGTCTCCTACCCTGAGAATACTCTGCATCGACAATATCAACTGCATCAATGGTCACATTGAAACTTTCCATGACGTCTTCAGAGATGACTCGGATGACATCTTTAACCTTTGAACTTTGCACATTGGACATTTCCACATCTAGAATATTGATCAATTGTATAGAAATCTGTGGAATCACTAGTCCAGGCTGTTGAGAGACAACGGGTGGTGCTGTAGATGGTGACATTGAAGCAGTCGGTCTAAAAGTTGGCGACTTGGTCTCTGTTATGCACGAGGAAGGATCCCAAGCATAAACTTTGTTGCAGCACTCCTCTTGCGTCCAGAAAATTTCATAAACTCCTGCGATTGTCTCTGGTCCCGTGTCACAAGTTCCAGTCGCTGGGTTTGGGTAGTAGGGACAATTTACTTTCGGTGTGCAGCCGGCAAAATCACTAGGGCAAGATCCATACTAAAATGAGAATAAAAATGATGCAATGACGAATGCAACGATAAGAAAAACATAATACTGAATGTACACCTCGCCGGGTAAGCTTACCGTAGCGCATGATCCGAACATCTCATCATAGCAATAGTTAGTAATGCACAAGCAACGACACGCGCTTTGATCCCACAGACCAGCTCCGCAGCCATTCGACGGAGCCGCGCATACATCTTGCTCGTTCCGCTGTGTTAGGATGATGTGCACCTCATCTCCGACTTGCGGCGACGATGATGCGAACATGCATTTCGGAGGCAATACATTTACATGAACAATAAGAGTTAATGTCCAACAATGCAATGGCAAAACACTTCTCTTCATCATTAAGACGCTTGTGTTTGAATCCTCGCTCGACTTCAGCCATTGGATTCGTTAGATAGGCTGCCTGACACAAGGTGTATTGTAAAAAATGTTGTCCATCTAAAGACCGCTTGCGGATGTCAAATTGACCATTGCCGTCCTGACGGGTAAAGGGAGTGACCATGAATAGAGAAGTTATGACCTTGCACGAGGCTCAGCTGTAAGGGTCAGTCAATCCCGCCAAATGCAGTGAACGGCTCCACGACCGGGTCTACTCCAGGGCGATCTAGTGTTGTTTTTGACATCCTCCTTGTAGTTGTTTGTTTTCCGTGACACACATGTGACATGTGTGATTGTCCCAACGAAAATGGCGGGAAGTGAGGTCGACTGCGCTGCACTTCCTTTTATTTCTTCTGTAAGATAGATTAGAGAGGTCTTAACGACCTTGCTTACGAGAAAATCTTCCTTACGAAAAGACGTG
>JALLPD010001170.1:0-12810 GCA_036940065.1 Cyclotella cf. meneghiniana
AAGATCTCAAATAAAAATAAGACATAGACACTAAATGTTGGTTGTAGGATAGCTCCATACCAGTGCATTAACACTGCGTTGTAGGGTTGCTGTAGGAATGGTCACCATTGTAGCCTAGAGATTAGCAGTAACATTAGGCCTAGCTAAAATGGAAAAAAGCATGAGACAAAAACATTTCACTGACATTTCCCCAATTGAAAAAATATTGTCATGCTACATTATCAAACCCAGGTGTCAATGTCATACACATTCCTCCTGAACATATTATCATAATGAATCAAGATTTAATTAATTTCCTGGCATACCATCCAACAAAAAACACAGACATTCTTCCAGCACCTGACCCACTGAGGATACCTCGTATATCTTACACCAATTTTCAAACAAGCCCAAATGAAGCAGGATCCTTCTTCTTTTAGCAATAAACACAATGCACCCCCTCCTAACCCAACCACTAAATATAACCACACTGCCAAGTACTCCTCCATCTACAATATCACCCACAGGATCCCCCCAAAAGTAATTCAACAACACTGGGCCTCCACTGTGGCCAACCCATCTGGAGGAATACCACTCAAGGATTTAAGATACATGGTAATTATATTGGGCTGATCGACTCACCATTGCCTACAGCTGACCACTTAACCTGAGAAGTTGATTCTCAGTTTGATCAATCCTTGGTAGGGGGATAAATGTCTCAACCTAATTTCCAAAAAATGAGACTCCAATCCCCCTTTATTTTTTCAAGTCTAGCACCAGGACAACTTCATCATCTCACCTTGCTACCCTTTCAAGAGTAAAGTCATCCAGGCTAAAAGGACTTTTTCTCTGGAGGGTTTTCACTGTAAATTTTTACTCAAAATTTCCCCCTGAGGTTTTTTCTCCTCCAATGAGTAATTACATATACTAATTAATATTATTAATCAATCTATGAATAAATAGAGAAATAAAAGAATAAAAAATTAAGCATTAAGTTATGAATTCATTGATTGATTAATTCATTAACTGTGGTCATCATTTGTTCTGATGTCATAAATAATTAGCTGAACGAAAAGAATAAATTAAATGAAAAGATGTATGAATCATTATTTTTTAAACTTACTTTGGTATTGTAGTACCTCGTTTGTGCATTAGCTGGTTTTGTATTATGCATGAATGTTTGCGACGTAATTTTTGCAACATGATCGTATGAGGTTACTATGTTGCACATGCTGAAATCATGCAACAACTTTGTGACCAGTTGTTGCAGAAAAAACTACATCAGAGAACCTAGGTTTCACAGTCCCATTAATAGGAATTAATGAATAAATTTGCAGGTTGGGCAACCTTCTTAGATAAATCCACCTCTACCAACATACAGAAGTTAAAGTGGGAAAGCCTAAACTACAAAATTAAAGCTTTACTTGCATAATTTAACCCTTTTTCAGAATTTCATTTGAAAGGCAAGAATTTTTCAAGAGAAATTTCTGGATATTTTCCTTTTGCAGAATATGTACCTTCTTTTGTTGGAATACATATTATTTCTACAGAGTTACCAAAAAGTTGTCCTGCTTCAAAATTTTGGTCATTTGGCTTAGATTCTGTAAAATCTTAACACAGAATTTCATCCTCTTGATAAATACCAGGCTTTCTATGGTATTGATATCACACGTTTGAAGACTTGCATCCTTTTTCCCTCAACTTCACAGTGTATACTACAGGAAAATCTTGGTGGGAGAAGTTACAACATCTGCAAAATTTAAATAATGCTTTGGTATTAATTTTAAAATTCAACAAAGGTAACATTTTTATTTCTCAGTACCAGTTCCCAGTTTTGTGCTATATACATTTCTTTCAATATGTACTATGATTTCAATGATAAATAGATAAGCATGATGCTACATAGGGCATTATTCATGCTCGTCCAAAGCACAATTTTCACACAATTTTCACATTGCACAGCTTTTCCTGCACACCCTTGCACATTTTTTTCATTCACACATTTCCCTGGTGATGTCAGCCAGTACCACTCACAAAATCATGAGAGTGCACAAAGAATGTGTTGATCTGGGCCTCTTCACAAAAAGTGTCACATGCTCACACACAAAATGACGTACCATAGTGCATAATGATCTCAAGCAATCTCATTTGGAATTTCCCATCCATTTGCCAAGCAGTCTCTGGCCTTCATTCCTTGTGCAGGATCTCTTCCTCCCTACAAAGTTTTTTGATTAAAGGAATCTAACGATTACAGCCACCACATTACCTGTGAAAAATTCTGCCACATGGTTTGGTCCATTTTGCATTATTTTGTAAGTGTTACACTGCGACCCTTGTGTTGAGAAGCAGGGGACTGTTTAATTTGCACATGTAAGTAGATCTTGATAGCAATTCTTCTGCCATTAATCCCTCTAAATCTTTGCCTCATTTGTGTCATCACTGCTAATCATTTTTCTGCAACCTCCAGGATGTGCTGCTCAGCAGGCTTTCATGGTGATGTTTCACCATCCATGTACCAGATTTGACAATCAACCAGAATACTGCAGAATTTGAATGGGTCATTCTGGCAAAGGGGAGTTCTTGATATGGGAATAACAATGATTTTGTGGCCAAAGAAAGATTGTGAATGGACAGAGGGAAAAGAATGTGGATATGGTGGTGGTTGCCATAAGGCTGAAGGGATAAAAATACTGCACACTTTCAGGCAATGCAGTGATTTTTAAAGTGAATTAAGAATGCAGTAGAAGTTGAGTAAAGTTCATTAACTATTTTACATAAAAGAACCAGTTCAAATATTCTTTCAAAAATTAGTTCAGTAGAATTGAAGTCATTCTCTTTTTAATGGCAGCAGTTTTCGGACCCCATTTCGAGCAACATAGATAGCATATGGTGGGATGGTCTACTTCTGCTTAGGACTTGCCTTGTGCAGCAAACGGTGGAAGGGAGATGATTCTTCCTTGCTCAATGACATGGCCCTTTAACAACATCCAGGGAGGGGTGACTTCAAGAGATTTGTATGGATTTTGACCACAAATTACTGTCAGTCAACATGAATCATGCCAGAATGTCATGACATCACACTGTCCCATAAGAATTTTGTGCATCAGACACACAGTTTGTGAATAATGATTTTCAGCACATTTTGTGGAATGCTGATTTTTGTGTGTATGACCAAGTGCAAAGAACTGGCCTTAGATAGTGCTGAGAGTAAGTTTGTCTACCAAAATTTGCAGCTGGAACATAGAATGGAGCGCCTGTCTGTCACCCACCAAATCTACCTGGAGGAACAGTAAATCATGCATGGACAAGCATGCAAACATCATGATGTGCATGCTATTTTATTATGTAATATTACTGCTCATATTGTTTTATTGGTGAGATTTTTTGATGTGC
The DNA here is from genome assembly GCA_036940065.1 of Cyclotella cf. meneghiniana. Lineage (NCBI taxonomy): Eukaryota > Bacillariophyta > Thalassiosirophyceae > Thalassiosirales > Thalassiosiraceae > Cyclotella > Cyclotella cf. meneghiniana. The sequence continues at coordinate 3,373 of JALLPD010001170.1, forward strand.
ATGCGATCGCACATGTATTTTTTCTTCATGTCAATTTTCATGAATATTTGGGAAATGACAAGTTCAACTAACTAGCTTCTTTGAAAACTTTCTCAGAATTCAGGTTTGTGCAGGATACTCCAGATAATGTAAATTTAACTTCTAGACAGATGTTAGATTTTTTATATTAACTAGTTAATCACCAACCCCTCCATGGTTGATATTTCAGCCTCTGACTGAATCTGGCACTGTTGCTACTGGCTGCTGCAGACATAAGAGATGAGCACTGGCCATAGTGTTAAGGTAAAAGTATGAACTTCCCAAATTATACTTTATTGCTATGCTTTAAATTTCTCAATGAAATTCTTATGCACCAGCCACAGCATAGTTGAAACCACAGCCAACATACTGAATCTGGAGATGCTACAGCTGCCACCTGCTGCTAACAATAGATATGAATACATACCGTGAGTGCAAGGTGAATAAAATATCCTCCTTATTTTTACTTTTTTATCAAATAATGTCTCAAATAAATAATTATACACTGATGTCATGGTAAATATCTCAGCCTCCATACTGAACTGGAGATGACATCTTTACTCAATCCATCAATTACAATACAAAGTAGTGCCCTTGAGGGAAAGGTGAGGTTAATTACCGTTCCCTGTTTTTAAATTGTTTTATCAGCAGCTTAGCATTTTTCAATAAATAGCCCCAGATCAAGGTAAAAATGATATTTCAACCACCAAACACCATGTCAGCAGCAATGTAAAGCTGGGACAAGGAGCAAAAGATGAGAAAACATTACTTTCCCTTTTTTGTGGTGTTTTTCCAGAATACTGATCATTATTGTTTTGAATGAAGAAGTTGTCCCTCTCTAGGCTTACACCAATCACTCTTGTGTGCTACGGAACTGCCATGTTTGCCCATTCTACACCAACACCACTAGAAAGCAGGGGCCAGGGGCAAAGGTGTGATAAGGCCACTTTCATTCTTTTGGATTTTTCAGAAGATTAATAATTAACCTGTTTGAATGATGAACTTTTCCCCTCCCCAATCTCACATCTGTCAATTTTGTGTGCTTGATTGTTGAAAGCTATTGTGATGTATGTGTCACAATTAATGTGACCATACAAATTAGACCTAATCTGTAATTGAATGCATTATGTGACTTGTAACTTATTGGGTGCTAGCTTTCTACTAGCCACAGAGGAGTCTCACAAAGTATACCCCGCAAGGGGTACAGATTTTAATTAGCCTGCACTGGAGGGGAATCTTCCTGAAAAATTATTCTGGGCAGATGCGTATTGGGGGAGGTTCAGACTTTAGGCATGGCTGATTGTGGAAAGGGGGGGGGGCATATTTCTAGGTCTGATAGGGGGGGTACCATTGCCATATATTATTAAGGGCTCCCTTGTGTTTTGTATTCCTAGCCTGCACAAAAACAATAATAATGGTGAGTTTTTCTAACTAGTGATTTCATTTATTTGTTAGACCCTTGACACCCTAAGTTTTTGCTTTTGATAAGAGTGTTTTTGACACTTTGTTAGTAATTTGTGGTAGCTCTAGGGGCTGCACCCGAATCTGATTACATGGTCGATTTGTCTTCCCAGAATGATACAAATAAATGATGGTGGTGCCAGGTCGAGGTAAAGTGATATAATAAATGAATGATAGTGATGAATGTGTGAATGTTTGACCTGTGTCCATAATGGTAAGTTGAGATTTCTTAAATATGTTGCAATACTAATGCTGCACAAAGGTGCACAAGTATAGCCTATAGTAATTTTTATACACTAGTTTGACATGTTTAAGACAAATATCATTTGGAGGGTTAATCACTAGATTCATCTAGAAAAAATGTCAGTGAAATATCTCCGAATCTGAAAAAAACACAGGATATAGCGCTTTCGAAGATATTTTGTCTGATGGGTAATTTTTCTTACAGTGTGCATAAACTAGATAGTGTTCAGACTGGTGGTACCTTTCTAGTGAAATTTGTTTTAAGATACTATGTAAATTTTACTAACAAAAATCATATTATGATCAACCCCACTTATCCCTATTCTCCTTTGCCATCAACATTCTTGCCAACCTGTCATAGTCATACCCATGCCATTCCAAATTGCAACCCCAGCACAAATTCGCATTGCAAGTGAGGCATCTAGATATGCTAGCACAGTGATTGTGCATCCACTTGCTCTTCTGTCTCTGCTCTGGATTCAAATTGTTTGCAAACTTGTATCTGCAGAGTTGACAGTACGATGCTGTGTCTATAGCAGGCATTGTTGGATGGAACTGCCCATTGAACTGCACAGCAAAGAAATCTGAGTCCATTCAAGCTTTGGTAATGGAACTAGCTTTATTTTATTCAAACCATTCTAGTACAGGTGTCACTTTTTCTTCAGAGGCTTTGGCTGCCTCCAATTCCCATTCTTGCACCTCAGGGAATGAAGTAACCTCTTCCCTGCCAGCAAGATATGCCTCCTCTGCATTCTGTGTTACCAAAAAGAATTCTATGCACCTTTCTTCCTCTTCCCATCCAGCAGATAAATTACCAGAATGGAGGGCGTTCTCATCACTTGTTCAAATTGAAAAGCTGGATGATGCTTGTTTGGTGATGATGATTGATTGGTGATTGGTGGTAGATTACTCTTGCACACTTCTCAGGCAATTGTGAGGTGGTAATGTGGGGTGTTTGTCTCCTAACAGAAGGTGTAAGGGTCAAAGTTATCGATACGGAGGTGCTGGTTGGCGACAATCTTGTTGTCACTTCTTGTAGTTGAATGCACGATAGTGATAACTCAGTGGCTGTAGCATGATTCATGCTGAGAATTTGCAGAAACACTTCATGGGGAAATGTAGCATTGACATCATCATATGGAGTTGAGTAGTTGTTTGGTTGAAAGGGTGGCAGAGATGATGGAAGAGGAGGCAAATTAGGCATCATTGATGTCAATTTTGAGAAAAATAAGATAGGCAAAGCATGGATATTTTTATTTTTCAGCAAACACAAACTACTCAGAAAAATGGCAAATTAAAATTTTTTTGTCATATTTCATGGCCATTTTTGGCTAACTTCCAATTGACTACACATAGGAAACCCTATGACCAAAATTTTGTTTAGCTTCTGAAGTTTAATTAAGTATATGTTTGGCTTGCAAGCCGTGGATAGTTTTCAAGTTGTGATTTTTGCCCAAGAGGAATGCCTCAGAATGCAAAAAACACAGAATACGTGGTTCCCCAGATAAGGAGATATGTGTTCCACCCAGTTTGTCCCATTTTTGCTGAGAAACTTCTGATGTTATTGGAAGTCACCACATTCACATGCTCATGGTGGATGCAATGGCCATCATCATAACAAAATGGCAGGACAAGGTACCATAGCATACAATACAGTAAATGAGCAAAGGACTTAAGATATGCTCAGTTTTTTGCCATGTTGTGATCATGAACTTGGACTGTTATAAGACTGGCTAGACCTGTTACAGCAAGGAGTGCTATTTTGAGGTCTACCATTCCTATTTTTGACCTAATTTTGCTGAAATGGTAACTCGCCCCCTACTTCACTGGTTCAGACACAGTAAGAATTCCATCCAGTTTCCAACAAAAATTGTTAACGTAATATTTTTTTCTGACCGGTTCCTTTTTGAGCTCGATTTGGTGAACTGTTCTATTTTATGTGTTTGCTTACTAAAAAATGCTAACTCAGGCTATTTGCATCTACAGAGATTTTGTATGAGCTTTGCTGTGGTCATTTTTCCCCCTCCCGCCATCTATCATTGCATTCATACTCAATGAGACAGTAGGGGTTGTCAAACTTTTATTCTTTATCATTTTCATTAAAAAAATGGTTGACTCCCACAATTTGGTGACACAGAATACTGCGATACATATGTATTGCTAATGTTGTGATAGTTTTTCATGTTTTCTTGCAGTTTTTCACTTATCTGTTGGGTAGAAAATGCCTTTTAAATCAATATTCTCATGATTTTTGTCACATTGCTTTCGTTTTTGTAATGATCATGATCATGACCAAAAATGTTTATGATCATGATCATTACCTTAACTTTTTAAAGTCTCAGCACCCGATCTTTTTCTTGGTTTGGTGGTACCATATGTAACGCAATCTAACCTCCACATGACATCTGGTGATGCCTCACTCTTCTCCCCTCACAGAAGTTCCTCACAAGCTACACCACTCACCAGTAACCATTTTGACTTCACTTGTTAAGATCTCATCAAACAATTTCTTAATACCAAATTTGACATCCAAATGACTGGGGAATGACTCTCTCCCAATCAAAAACACAACGCAACACTGTACGTTGCAAAGAGACATTGAAGTGTCTGACTTTGCAAGCTTGTTCATACAATGATAAATGATAATGCAGTATGGTCAGAAGTGAGGAGCAACCTGACATATGATTGCTTTCTGATGTAATAAGAAGCCTAAAAAATTTGAATAAAAAAGGTAATAAATCCATAATGAAGTCACTCTGGGGTGGTCAAACTTTTTTCCATTTTGTGTGCAATTGCCAAATTCGGCAGGAAATTTATCTTTACGTGCATTAAGTAATACTACATCCCTAAAGTACTGAAATAGTGAGATTGTGCACTTTGTAATGATAATGATAAAGAACAAAAGTTTGACAGCCCCTAGTTATGAAGATGACTGACACAACACACGATCATTTCACCTTATAAAACACAGATTTTTGCACAGGCAAACCCACACAATTGTTTCTCCCAGCAGAAGTGATTGAGCATGCTATGGTCCAAGCTTGCCAAGAACAAGCATGAGTACACATGTCAGATATGCTTTGACATGAGATGATGGGTTACATGAGTTGATGGGTGGATAGATGGATGTATTTTTGTAAATTTGCCCCACATAGAATCATTTTTCTTTAATTTTGTAACCTTAAATGATGCCAACTGTCAAAAAATGATGACTGTGGCTTCACAACACCTATTGGTAGCCATAATTTTGGAAATCCTGTACTCAGACAGTAGCCAAAGAAATTATCACCCAAAAATATAGTAGCTATGGCTGAACCAGTCTTACAGCCACATGTGCTATTTTGAGGTCGACCATATTTGACAGTAAGTAGGCTACACCAAATAAGACTGAGCCTTTAGAATGGCATACTATGTATGTCAGTAATCCAGTAATCTGTCAAAAACAGATGAAGATACCATTTTTCATGATATCTACCACAGCACATCAATTGAAGGCTCATTTCATTTGCTTTCTTGTGGTGTATAGGTTGATCTCAATTTTGGGTTGTTTGAGTTTTGCAGTCTCTTCAAATTAGTAAAATTAAGTGACCACAGTACAAAACTTGTATGTCTAAACACAGGATACTCGAAATGTATTTTCTGGTGTTTTTTGTGATTTACTTGGAATTTTTCTATTGTCTGTCTGTCATTAACTCTAATAAAGTAACTCTTTGATAGTATGAATTTCTAAAGGCCTAGTCTTAAATGTTCCAAGATTCTGTAGTGTGAGGCCTTCTCACCTTGTTTTCAGTAAACAAAGCACACATTAAAAAATGATAGATACTACCTTACCTCAATCAGTTTTCCTGTTTGTGCCAATTTATTTTGGTAGTAGTCAGGTTTCTACCATCCCACCCACTCACCACCCACCTTTATGTCAAGCAAACCATGGAAAACCTTTGGTGGCTTCTGGCTTGGCAGCTTCAGGATTGGCGGCTTTGGGTTTGGAGGCTTCTGGTTTGGTGGCTTCTGGTTCAGCAGCTTCTGGTTTGGCAGCTTCCATTCAGCAGCTTCCAGATAGGTGGCTTTTTAGTTTGGCTGTGCTGGTTGATGGTTTTGGGTTCAGTGGTGGCTGGTTCCATGGTTTTGCTGAAACTGCTTGTGCAGCATCAGGTTTTGCTGCAGCGGATTTTGAGGTGTTGGGTTTGGCAACATCTGGTTTAGCAGCTGTTGGTTTCAAGCAGCATCAAGTACACCATCTTGACACTGCTGAACCCACCAGTGTCACCAAACCACAGAATGCAATGCTGCCAAACCCAATGCATGGAAAGTCACTGGTTTGTCCGGTGCTGTTTCCAGCAGATGCGACAATCTACTGATTCTAATAATTAAGTAATATAATCACATTTCAAATAATTCCTAGTTAATCAGGTTCTTTTATTAGATACAAAAGTAAATTAGAGTACATTCTAAAAAACATTTATTATGCTATCCCATCACAGAGAACAAAAAAGCCATAAGTTTGTCCAGTGCTGTTTCTCAGCAGATGCAACAATCTGCCGAAGTTGCACTCAATCAATGCAAACAGAAGCAAGTTGATGCAACCAAAATGGTGCTCACTACATGTTTGTCCATTGTCAGTTTCACAATCTGACAATTGGAACAACCCATTCTGGTGGTGAGAGAATTTTTATTGTGAACACAAAAAACAAGTAAATATCATACAATATGTAAGCCTACCAAAAATACATCAATGATGTGATGTGATGTGTGGTGATCAATTGTCAACTATCCAGTTTTGAATGAAGACAAACTATGAGGAGCCCAGCATATGGACATGTTTGTCATGAAATGGAGATCTATTCCAATTGCATTTAGCCAGAAAAGCAGGTGTATGGGCCCAAAAACAAAAATGTTCATAAATTTGATCACATTTTGTAACGTATGGCCATCTTTAGGGTGTGGCCTACCTACTGTAAATTATAGTAGTTCCTATTTTTGACCTAACTTGCCAAAATGGTAACTAGACCCCCTACTTTGCTGGTGCAGCCATGGTAAGAATTCCATCCCATTGCCAAAAAAATACTTGACATAATTTTTTTCTGACCAGTTCCTTTTCGAGCTCGATTTGGTAAGTGGTTTTATTTTATTTTTTGGTTACTTAAATAATTACCAATCACTTTTTTGGTGCCTACAAGTCTTGGAATACTAGTTCTGATGCTAACCAAGTGCTTGACCAGTGTATATCATGAAAAAATAGTGATAAACCAGATGAATCATGAAAAGTGACTGCAACAGACTATGCTTGTTGCAAGCACAATCACAACACACTCTGGTTGATCGTAACAACAATGACCACCACACAGCAAAAGATGACTATGATGATGTTTGCCAACAAGTTGGTTGTGATTAAAATAATTGAGTATTTAAAATTTTTCTGATAAAGAATTTGTTCCCTTCTTTGTCTTTTGGAAACATGACTTCCACATGTAAGTGAGATTCGTGATTTTATCAGCATTGATCACTGTGGCTGCATGACAACACTTGGTATCTACAACTATGGCAATTGTATACTCCAAAGGTAAGGAAAAAGCAACCAAAAATATAGTACCTGTGGCTGAAACCAGTCTAAGACTATTTTCAGCCATGGTTGCAATTTTGCATTTTTGACCCCAAGTTCACCGGAATAGCAACCCTTGGGCTCACTTTACCATAGGATCACCATAAAAATTTCACAGCTACTTCTATGATGGTTCCTTTTTTGATTCTTTTTGGTGACTGTTGCAATTTTCATCTTTTGGTTTCTACTTTTATCTTTATGTCAATGACACACTCTATGCATTTTCTCATTCTAATTCCAAAGTAAAGCATGTGATGCCTCTCCATCTGAAATGGCAGAACAAGTGATCATCTCTGAGTGTAATACAAAACATCACAAACAAAAATATAACAGTTCTATTTTCTCACCATGACTGATGTCACCGGAACCTGATCACCTTAGGCTACATACAGCCCAATGCGGTCACCCTTCCATCTTCCATTTATGTCCTTCAGCCTGCATCCAACACCACCAATGAACAAGTACCCTCAGGAAGCACAAGCCACACCAGAGAGGTTAACAGTTTGATGCACAGGAGTGCCCAAGATGCTTGAATAGCCAATTGTCATGATACAATCATGGCATCCTTTGTAAGACAATGATGAAACATACCGCTCTATCCAGTCATGATGATGATCACACTGGTGTGATGTGAAAGGTTCTGTTGTGAAAATGTCACTCACTTGACTTCAAAGTTCAATTGCAATGGTGTTGTTCAAAATTAACTAAAAGTTCAACTACGGTTGATCACAATGGAGATTATGAAAGCAATTGCATCATCAAGTCGCAAAAGCAATTACAATGATTCCACATGTTGTGAAAGCGATTGCAATGAAACCACAATACGCAAAAGCAATCATGATAATCCTGTGAGTCACAAAAGTGATTGCAATGAAACCGTGATACTCGAAAGCGACTGTAATTATTCTGCAAGTTGCGAGAGTGACCGCAATGATACCATGAGTCACAAAGGTAATTGCAATGACCTTGCAAGTCACAAAAGCAATTGCAAGGATGCTGCAAGTTGCATCAGTAACTGCAGTAATCCCGCAATGTGAGAAAATCACTTGCAATAGTAATGGAAATATGCAAAAGCAATGGCAAGGAATCCGTGAGCTGTGACAGCAATCACGTTGGTACCATAAGTCGCAAAGGCAACTGCAAGTATGATTTCTCAAATCACAACAAGCCATTGCAATAATCCCATGCATTGCAAACAAGACAACCACAATGATGCTGTGACACCTCAAATGACAATCATGATGGTACTGCAAGTTTCAAGACAATGATTGCAAAGTAAGTTGCTGTGATCCACACAAAAGCAATCACAAAGCAACAATGCCATGAATTGCCCTGGCAATCACAATGCACTCACATCATGATGTGCTGCTTGCCACTTTGGCTTTGTGAATTGTGATCTGAAAAGGGGCAATTGCAAAAGAAGTACACAAGTTGCAGAGCAACTGTGAAAGAGGAGATGGTCGTTGCAACAACAACAGCCATGGGAAACATGTCTCCTGCAATATCACTTGCATACCTATCTCAAATTCAACAACAACTTGATAATCAACCTATTTCAACTTTCAGACTTGAAAGTAGTTGTTCCTGCCATTCATGTCCATTTTTTTCTAGTTGGAAAAATGACAGAAAATTGATGAAATCAATTGTTCTGAAGGCAAATTTCCTCAGAGCTTCAGGATGCTGCCCGGACCCCGTTCATAGTAGGGGCTCATCCGCCTCTACAACCTTATTGCAAGATGACATCTTTAATGTCTCTTTCATACCAGTGTGCAGATTGTCTCTTTACTGATGATTATTGTCAACAGAAAAAAGGTTAACAATATCCTGAGTTAGGGGGTGCACTCCCCCTAAAAAGGCCAGTCATGAGTGTCTGTCTGTCACACGTACAAAAATTATGACCACCTTCTCATTTGGCACCAGACCAACAGATTCTGGCGAACGATGAATTAGCCTTCATCAACTCGATCAATTGAGTAAGCCAACACTTGATCCTCTTGGCAAAATGTTCATATGAAACAAAACGTTTTAATTGCATGCAAATTACGCTATGCCTAGATTATAATATTATCTAGGCATCACGCGATTTTCGTGTTCGACGCTCGTCCGGTCACTGCATA
>JALLPD010001171.1:0-12805 GCA_036940065.1 Cyclotella cf. meneghiniana
GGGACTCAGGGGGTGAATATTGAGGCAGCACCAGCGGCCAAAGATATCTGACATAGTGCGTCAATAACTCGCCGATGTACTTCCTCCGTTACAGGGTATTTTTATCAGTATGGTACGCAAAAAAATCTGCCTAGTATGGTACGATGCTATTGTATTATTGTACTGCATATGCAGGACGCCATATGGTAATTTTCTCCTGTAACTCAATAATTATTACCATAGCCTCTCAATGTATGGTAATAGGGGTACAATTATTTTTACAAAAAATCAAAAGTGACACCGCCATTCCTGTTGGGCTGCGAACAACTTTAGACAGATGAGTGTACAGTACCGTGTATGGTACGATATGGTACTCACCCTGTATCATAGCGTGGAGGCTCTACAAAATAATTCAGAATGCTTGCCATGAGGCTGCCATGAGGCACTTATGCGGCAGTCCTCGCCGGATTTGCAAACAAATAATACTATGGCATCGTTTCGACCCAACATTACATTCTTCATCGTACTTTCATTGTGCATTCAAGTGTGCTTCGTCTTCTTTCTGAACCTGCCAAGTGCACCGACAAGCTTTCAAACTGCTCAATCTACCTCACCATCCACTCAGAAAAAGCCCCATCTCGGTGATGGATGCTACCACGTCTTTCTCGACGTCGGTTCCAACATTGGCGTTCACGGTCGATTTCTGTTTGAACCCGATAAATTCCCTGAGTCCAAGTCATCTGTCGCCATGTTCGCAGAAGAATTTGGAGCGACTAGAGATAATCGTGACTTTTGCGTGTTTGCATTTGAACCGAATCCGAAGTTTGCAAAAAGGCAATTCGAGCTGGAGAGCGTGTACAAATCCATGGGATGGAGGTATTATTTCATCTTTGCGGGGGCGTCGAATAAAGATGGTAATTGCACATTCTATCATGATCATATGAAGGACGCAGAGATAGAGCTGGGATTCAGTGCAGTTGCAAAAAAAACAGTCTACGGCGGTGACGCATGGCCAACGATAGTGCCAGTGATAAGACTGTCGAAGTGGATTCAACATGAAATTCGAGACAGGAAAATTCCAATAGACCCCATCATTCGACATAAAAATGGACCACAAGTCATAATGAAATTGGATGTTGAAGGATTAGAATACAGAATCTTTCCCGATTTGCTAACAACAGGTGCTCTTTGCGAAACAGTTAATTTGGTTATGGGAGAGTTTCACTATTCCCCCGCCTACAAGAACTTTTTCCCGATGAACTTGACATCTGATGGGAAGAATGTCTTGGAGACATGGTTGTACGCCTTGCCCATCGCAGGCTTTTTTACGCGACTCGTTGAAATCAGTGAGAACTGCATAACAAGAATAAGTTTGCAAGACGACGAATCATACGTGTCTGATCCCATTGAGTATCCTGCACCGCTATCTCAGAGGGATCGCAAAGAGTAATCTTATTCACTGGTTAGCCCTGCTATGTTTGCAGGAACCGTTCACAGCACACGGAAGCACATTTCATATTGGCTGTATTCTGAATTGGATTTATTTCAAGCAATTGCATTTTTTATTGTCATTCCTGATTGACGTGGGGTGACATCATGCACCAAATGGGAGGAATATACTGGAGACATGATTGTACGACATACAATTAGCGCGTATTTTACGTCAGTTTGCAGGATCGCGAGAGTCTGATCCTGTTGAATATCCAATGTCACTCTCACATCTCAAAGCATGGTCCAAGTCAAAATTTCTTACCTTTATCATCCTGACCGTCTTCCTCTGGAGTGCACAAGTGGCACATCTCATTTTGACACTTTTCATCTCGATATAGTTTACATCTTCCCTAGTTGACGACGGCACGCTAGTTTCAGACCTAAACAAAATGCAACAATTCGAATACTCGAACAGCCCAGTTTACTATTGATTAGAAAAAAATAACGATACATAACATTTATAATACGCTCAGCCAAGATGATCTCTTGATTGGCCATTCCTCTGGTTTTTTCAACGATACAAAATATTTCGTTTCATACGCACTAAATTGACGCCGCGGCTCTCTTCTTAAACAAATTCTTCAGACCCTTCTTAACTTTCTTTACACCTCCCTTTTTCTCTTCGAGACTATCTTCATGAATGGTATCAAGACCGCCCAATTTCAACAGTTCACTTCGGAGATTTGATCGACTTGCATCGTTTTCAACTTCATCACTCATACTGGCATATTTGTCAATTGAAGTTAGTGACTTATCATCGTCAATATCTGGACGAGAAATCTTGTTGGGTTGTACGGTGGTCAAAGGGTTTTCCTTCGTTTTCGGTTGGGCTTTGATGGAATCATAGGACACGTGATTGAAGTCTGTCGCCATGGTATACCTTGGTGCAATACCAAGCGATGCTTCTGGGTTCGGACTCGGTGGTGGGTAAGCCGAAGGAACATTTGTATGTTGAAGTGGTTGCATTGGTTGACGCTGCAGAGTGTTTGTCTGCGGCATATACTGTTGAAGGTATCCTGGACGAGGAGCTGCCATCATAATGTTGTCACTCGTTTTGTTCGGGCCTGCATCGATACCAACCATTTCTTTCGTCCTTACTTCTTCCTCTTCTTCTTTCCTGGCATCCTCTAGCCTTTTTTTCACCAACTCGACGTGAAATTTTGCATACAAGTCCAAAATATTACTTCGCCTTTCATTATCACTTCCATCCTGTGGAGTGCACCCCAAAGGCAATCTACCCTTATCATCTATCACCGTCAAGGCCTCTGGAAAGACATCCAAGAACAATTCCAATATTCTGTCCTCGTTCCCGTACATGAACACATGATGAAGAGGCAGCATTCCCAAATCGTTTCTGCAACGAATAGCTCCGGGATAGAGGTGATACAGACGTAGGACAACATCAAATGGAGCATTAAATACCAAAGCCGCATGAATTGGCAACATTCTCCACCTTAGTACTCCTGTAGTCTCTCGTCTAACTATCCATGTGCGAGCTTGAGAGCGCAACTCTTTCTGTCGAGCCTTCATCTTGTCTACATCCGGCTTCTTTTCACCTCCACCAATGCCCTTTTCAATCAAAGCTTTGAAGTTCCATAAGTTATTCTCTGAGCTTTTGCCGTCAAGGAACTCAACGCACTCTCTCCAATCTCCGCTTTCGAGCATTTGAAACATGACTGTTGGGTTAATGTCGTAGTTGCAATCTTGCTCCCACATGGCATCTTCGTCGTCTTCGTTATCATCCATTGTTGGATCTTTTAGTGGTGGAACTGGAAGGCGCTTCTTCTGCGCGGAGCTGATGCTTGCGGTGGGAGAAGGTGGTACGTTTGCCTTGATTTCTGCTTCGTTAACAATAGGACCAGGCGTCTTTGATTTCAGGACCGACTTGGGAGATGTTGGCTGCTGGACTGGTTCTTTATTTGCGAAGGTCATATCTTGAGACGAATCATTGCCATTTACGGGAGACAGGAATTGGACAGCTTTGGAAGGTGGGCGTGGTGGCTTCGCGTTTCCCTTGGTCGCATCTATGGTCATCGGTCTAGGATTCCACGATTCGCCCTTCTTGGCCGCATTCAGCTTTCCTGTCAACAAACTGGCCTCGACGCTCCCATCATCCGACGCATCATGAATAATACTCAACTCATCCATACTTGCCTTTGGTTCGACAATGGGAGAAAGAGTACTTCCACTGTCGATTACGTCTTTCCCACTACGATTGGGAGGCATCATCGCTGAAGGTGTCATCTGATCCGCGATACTTGTCCATCCAGTCAGTGCACTGCTGACTTCGGTTTCCGTGAAAAACGATATATCTTCGTCACCCGCGGACTCATGAGAATAAGATGGTCCCAATTCTACAGGATTTGTTACGGAAGAAACGTCGGTGATGTAAGACATGTTGTCGTTCATGTTATTCTGCCCTCCGTGATGAGGGGCCCCGTGCTGTTGCTTGGAGCGCATGCGGCCGAGACGGACCATGGTGCGGTTGTTTTCTAGCTGTCAAGGCGAGGTTGATTATCGATGAAAAGTTAAATTTCTCTAGGTGCTTGAGGAGGGTGTGTATGGATTGCACAATACAGGGAGTCTGCATTTTTTAGTGAAGGAAGGGTTTCTTGCTGGTTGGCGACAGGTCTCACGCGCACTCTGAGAGAAGATAGGTTTCATGTGTGTCCTTATCTGTTCCAGAAAAGATACCCTAATAAGTATCTGAAAGAGTATATTCTTATTCTGTCCGCTCGTGGATACGCCATGTATCCATTCAAATCCTACAAGATATCGTAGTATCGTACAATACCTTGGATTGCGGAGGAGGGCGGGAGCTTGAGCAGGGGAAAAAAATCTTGACAGTCAACGCGAACTCTACCTGTGGCGCCAGCCAAGATGGGAGAAGATACACCTCTGAAGAGAATCGGAAGCAAAAATAAGGCAACGCCAATTATATTCTATAAAACTTTTTTTTAGGAGCCGCAACAAGAAAACTGAAAAATACAGCATCCCCGCCCTGAACTTCTATCACCCATAACGTAAAGAATGATGTTTCGTTGCATTTTGTCCGTTCTAGCATTGTCAAGCGTCAATGGTAGGTTCTGCGTGTGGTTTTGATTCTCCGCAGTATTTTGTTCGTGCATCGTGTGATGATGGCCTATATTTCTTCACTTTCATCCAACAGCGTTCACAACCCAACAACTTCGGCACGAAAGAGATGGAATGCATACCTGCCTTTATGCCAGTAACGCAAACGAAATTGTGAGTAAACTATCTACACAGTAATAGTTCCTGACACCATAGATCAATCCTTCGTTCAAAACTCATACATCATGATGATTTGCTAGGTCCCGATGAGGCAGGGATCCTCTTGTGCCATCATCACGCCCATGACAAACTCCGGGGCACTTGACATCCCATCGTTACGAAAGCTATTGCAATTTCACGTCGCCTCTGGAACAGACAATTTGTGCATTCTTGGAACAACAGGAGAAGCATCGGTCATGTCGATGGATGAACGAGCCCAGGTCCTCCAAGTCGCTGTCGAAGAGGTCAAGGGAAAGATTCCTATTTTGGCGGGTACAGGAACTATTAATCCTGTTCATGTTAAAGAAATGACACTTCAAGCCATTGATATCGGGTGTGATGCTTCTCTTGTTGTTACACCATACTATGTGAAACCACCGCAACGGGGGCTCATCAAACACTTCATTTCCATGGCAGATCTAGGGTTGCCAGTGGTGATGTATAACATCCCTGGTAGAGCAAAAGTTGACTTGACACCTGAAAGTACAGCAATATGTGCGGAACACGAAAACATTGTGGGATTGAAAGATGCTACAGGGGATTTAGATCGCGTTGAAAAAATTCGTTCTTTGGTAGGTGACAAGAGTCATCTCCTCCTCTACAGTGGTGACGATGGAACTAGTCCAGAATTTGTCATGCGGGGTGGCGACGGTTGCATTTCTGTTACAGCCAATGTTGCTCCTCAGGAAATGCACGATTTAATGATGGCATCCCTTGACAGAAATGCAGAACTGGTAAAAAAGATCAACGAACCGCTTCTGAAGCTGCACAAGAATTTGTTTTTGGAGTCAAATCCCATCCCTGTAAAATGGGCGGCATGGAGGATGGGTTTGATTAGCACCTCATTTTGTCGCCCTCCTCTTGCGGAGTTGGATTCGAAGTTTTTCAATGATGTCGAAGCTGCACTTGAAGGTGCCGGGTTGCTCGGTTTTGGTGATGCGAACAATGTGAAGGCGCCCGTGCTTGTAAGCAGAATTGAATCGTCTACCTCCGGATCTGATGCAATGACGCCTTAAACAAAGCAGACCTCTTTCTCGAGACCAACCCTTATTTTATGTTGATGATAGATGTATTCTTGGTCTCTTGTAATGAAAATAGGGAAATATTGTACTGAACTCATCCGTTCGAATAGTACCAGCAATTTTATTTATGGATAAGATGTGTTATCTTAGGCACCTTCAATTGTGACAAATTTCACTATAATACTTACTATGCTCTTATGATCAATTAACAGGCATACACCACCCAATCACTCCCGCTTCTGAGGGAGAAACGAGATGTAGAGCTCCGTCCCTGTATCGTCTTTCGTAACTTTTTGAGATGCCTCCAAATAGTCCAAGTACACGGGACCGTCATCAATGACATCTTCATCAGTCGGCTCTTTCGGCACAAGGAGAGGATACCACTCCTCAGGGCCCTCATACTCCGGTGCTGCCATTTTACCCAGTTGCATCCTGACTTTGCGACTTGCCAGCACATATCCGATGCTTAAATCTTCCATACCATTGTTGCCCCACAGAGAGTGCTCTTGATACATTTCACAACGGAGATTGCGACCCTCCTCGGACTTGAGTTCATGGACCAACCATGTCGTTCGAAGAAAATCATATGGGAAGAAGTTTTCCTGAAAGAATTCTTGGTAGTTGGCTGATCGCCCGGTATTTGTACGCGTGTAATGACTAGATTGTTCGTAGAATTGGAGTTGTGATCGGATGTCGGACGTCTCCGCAATACCCATGTTGCTCATGACAAACTTGGCAAGGTTCTTAGCATTGCTCGTATCAAACCCTCCGGGAAAGCTGTACCTATTCGTGAAGAAGACAGAATGTCGTGGTGCTCTTGGTGGGAGATAAACTCGCATCTCCGTCTTATCTTCGGTGACGATTGTTTTCTTGTCGGTGCGATCCCTTCCTTTCATATCCAAATGCCTCATAACACCAGTGGCTTGATCAGTAGTAAGACATACTCGACGGTGGTTGATGTACATGGCTTTCTCGACCCGATCATGGAAAATATGATTTGGTGCCAGTTTGAGCATGGATCTCTCTGCTTCATTCATGGTATACTGTGATCCATTGACAACAATAACGAACCAATATCCATCCTTGCGTTTGCCATTCCACACATGCATGGGAGTGCGATCATGCATTGCATTGCCATACATGGCCTTCGCCAACTTACTGGAAGACGACACAAAAGCAATCTTGCAGAATCGAGCTTCCCAACCGGATCTTTGTGATGGTGCCGACTGTTTCTCCATGTTCACCAATTCTGGACGCAAATCTACTGTGTAGAGAACATAAGGGCAAGATTCCGTGAGAGTTTTTGTAATCTCCATAATCTCATCCCAAACTGATGAGGTGCAAAAGCCTGGCCATCGGCAACCAGAAGCGCATGGCAATGGCACGAGGGAATGCCTGTCGTGAATAGAGAAGCTATCGGCAACTATTTGTTTGAATGCATTGTGAGATGGCACAGTCATCGGTAGACCAAAGGGGAAAGCCTTCAGTACATGCCAGGCAAGCATTGACTTTGTTCCCTCGTGCATACGTGTTGAATGTACCCATCCCAGAAGATCCCTATTTCGATCTGCATCATGAATCGAGAAATCACGACCACTAATAGTAACAGCATTCGAAAATTGGTCCGTCCCAATTAGTGAGTTTTCTCCGGACGATTCCCATTGATTATAGGGGGGGAGATACCCCTCCATCCTCTCCCTCATATCCTTCATACTCGTGGTGATTTTTGACCCCAACCTCATTATGGTCGGACCATTTGCTCTGTCGGCTGTATCTTCACGAAATTGCATTGCAGCAACAACTGCCTGAGCCACATCAGAAGCAAATGCTACTTGTTCCACTCTGCCTTGTTCAGCACCTTCGCGTTTCTTCCAAATTGTCGAGAGATCATATCGGTCTCTGTCGGTGTGATATTTAGGAACTCCCTTGACGTTCTTTCCGGCCGCATTGCGAACTGTACGCTCGGCAAGATCGTGGACGACTGAGCCATGTCGGCTGAATGGACCCAACAATGTGGGAATCCGTAGACCTACTGATTCCACGCCATGGTGACGATAGTAATATGACGCCAGAATCTCTTTCATGAGTGATATAGATCCATATACATTTGCAGGGGATGATCGCCCTCCTCGCCTTTGAACCATTTCCACACCAGATCGCTCACTGGCCTCGTTGGAACTTATATACACTAACTGTGGCTTCGGATTATTCGTTTGCTTCAACGCCATCAACACTTGATCCATTGAGACCAACGATTCGAACCTTCTCATCATATCACTACTCCCACTCGCAAAAGGCGACACATCTGTCGTATCTCCGTAGTCCACATGTTCATCCATCCCCTCTTCCATACCTGCCAAATGCACGATATGTGTAGGTTCAAACCTCATAATAGTAAACGAATTCCCCTCTGCTTCGTATCGAACCTCCTCACCCACCTTGGGGTGAGGATGGATACCAAAAACTGGGATCATTAGTCGTTGGAATTGAGGTACGCGCCGTGCTAAGTACTTGTAGCGCCATTCCATCATTTCTATCCTTTCGTGGCGGGTGTTGGGATAGGCCGAATCTATACCCATTATATAGGAAACACCACATTTTTCATGAAGGAATAGAATGATTTCCATTCCCAGTTGGGATAGAGCACCCGTGATTACTACACGAGAGGCGGCATTCAGTGCTGCGCTTTCTGGGTAGTGAGAAGGATTGAGCTGAGACGCCTCCTTGGCATGAGGGCCGCAGACGGCGGACGCGGTGGGCTCGAGGCGTCGCAGTTTGTTGGTCTTGTTTGGGTCTTTTGTTGCCCCGTCAACCAACTCACTATCAAGGGAACGATGGGAGGGTAGATCCAAAACAAGACTTGGAGGGGCCATATTTTCACTGTGTCCAACTGCCCCTACTCCAACTCTCTCTGCATCAGCTTGAATGGAGGGGCTCGTCCTCATTCTCCTTTGACGAGCGCGTTCGCTGCTCATTTCTCTTACGTGAGCCCATTCGTCTTCAATTGAGATGGCGTTGGGTCCTAACAAAACGTTCACGCTGGCATGGGCACTACCAGCGCCATAAGCACGTTTGAAAACCTCTTCTACTGGCGACACGTTGTCGGGAGGTCTGCTATTATGGAACACTCCCAATGAATGATGCAGATTCTTAATCCAATCCGCGGAAGTGGTGACGGTGGCACTGCTGGCATAATCCATAATGCGATTGACGTCGATGAATATGCCCAGCACTGCCAGTAGGATGGCACACGAGAGGAACATGTAACGCTTTTGAATGTAGGACACTCTTGGTCTTTGTGCTACGCCCGGTATCTTATGGAATCCTGATGTACTCTTTGGGTCATGAGGCGAGCTTTGACAGATCGTGGGAATGCTGGTATGACGACGCTGCACATTCGCAAATGAATGTATTGATGCAGTAAGATCATCAATTGCAACAGAATGCGAGTAACCCCTCCTCTGATTGGGACTGTTCTTCCCGTAATGCAATCGATCAAACACCTCGGAGGAGGGCGCGTTACCAGATTGGGCATTGAAGTGAGTACAGTTGTCTTGGCTGTACACCCAGTTGTCATGGTTCTGCCATCCCTGCTTTGCTAAATTTTGCTCTAATGAACTGGGGCTCATTGAAAGCTCCTTTCTGTGTGTGCGGCGATGGATGTTAGAGGAGGTGTTGTTGTGCTGGGTATTGATGTGGGGGTGACGAAGTGATGTGCCTAGAATGTTGAGGGAGTTGATGCCCAGGGGCTGCTGCTTGCCTCCTGGCTGATGCGAGGAGGAATCGTTTTCTTTGGTTTCGCTGAAGGGGAGGTTGATCATCACACTTGATTATGGCTGTAACGTAGTTCACTGCTAGTATTCTTCATGGATTTCTTCCGTTTATTTCAATTCGTGGATTTTGACAGGCTCTTGTCGAGAAGAATAAAAATATTTTTGATTTCAGATTTATCGATTCCAAAACAAAGTCGTATTCTGATATTGAAATACTATGAAGCAAAGCAAAGCATAAACCGATATTCGGAGAATCAGCGGCAAGACGAAATAAGCAAAGTTTACCCCTTCAAAAAGTCTTAGCAATTCATTACCCTCCAGAAGCAAGCGTCAACGCATCACACGAACTGTCAACACTGCACTCAAAACATCAGTGATCGTACACGAACTTAAAAACTAATACTAATTCAAATCTCATTAAACATTGAATAATTTCATCACCATTGCGCACCCCAATCAATTGCTTATCAGTTCGTACGGGAGCTGCAATTTAGACACGTCTGAATAAAGTCAGGACTTTCGTTTTCATCGCAAAACGAACTGCCAGCCGATCAGCCCTTTCAGTAGATACGTTCGCAAGTTGTCGCCTCATCATTGTTCCGCCAGCTACATACCATACCAACAAAGTGATGATGGACCAGCCAACTGTTGCGTGCTTATGTATTGTACCATTATCATCACCGTAACGATGTTGTGCCATTTCTGTGCTGTCTTCTTTTTTTTCATTGACTCTGTCAGACCTTTTGTTGCTCATACATAGTTAGGCTTAAGTGAATTTTGAATACTGTGCCATAAAAGGAAATTGCATTGGGTGAGATAGCATTGGAATTACCTCTGTTCGGACATCATAGATTTTACTGCTGCACAGACCCCCCAAAGAACTGAAAACAGCCTGTAAGAAAGGGTCGTTTGTCTACATGAACTATGGTACCGTAAAATCTGGGACTCAAGTACCATTAGGGCATAAGTTCCAAATGTCCGATTTTGAGAACACTATCATTTCTATAGTTTTAAACCCACGAATTAGAGCTAAAACTATCTAGAATGGATTCTCCTTGTTACCAGCAACATGCCAATATGCGTAGGTCCCCACAACTCCGGGTGGTTGCTGAGTTATGGCAAATAGCCACAAAACTCACAACAAATCATGGCACAACAGACACAAAGCGGCCTCAGACTCATCATGGAGAGGATTGTTCTTGTCGGTTTTTTGCCCGACAGTAATGGGCGCAGTGGTGAACTGCATCCGTTTGGGTGTGGCAGCATTTTGGTAGTCAACCGGGATGATATGGGTCTCGGTCTTCATCTGCGTCAGCGCTCCTTCGTGTGACACGAACTTGCATGCTACACCATGAACAGCAATGAATCCGATGGACCTGATGGATGCCGTGTATGTTTTACAAGGAGGGAGTATGCAGCAGGGGATAACAATCACCGATTTGATGACGCCATTGTTGGTACTGTATCTTACACTAAGGTAAATAGGGTAATTTTCCAAGATACCATTAATTTTTTTCATGATAAAAACACTAGCTTTGATCACGGCATAAGTACAATTAAAATGTATCTTTTTACATTTGTGGGTACTTAAGACCCAAATTTTACGATTGTAGTGGCCAGCAATGGAATGGGGTCATCAAGAATGATGGTGATCGGATGGTGATTTAAATAAGTAATGTTTTCTGGGCCCTAAAACTGCATTACACAACTGGTTTTGTAGCATCAACAAAGAGAGCTTCAACCAAAATCAAGAAGAAGGAGAGGGGAATTATGAAGAGGAGAAAAAAGAAAAGAAAAGGAACAGGATGCCACTGAGGACATCCCATTCAGACTTGTGCAAAATAAGTTATTGTTAGCATTTCTGAGTCCTGATATACCCAAAGAAATGATATTATATGATGAGATGTTTTATTGTATCTAAAGTAAAGAATGTGTCATTGGAAAGATGAATAATGGAGGTCCACTTAACCACAACCACACCAATACCACTTAATCATAATTAGGCAGTAAAAATAAGTACACATTTTAGAGATCAATCTTAAGTCTTTGTGATGTTCTTCTGTTGTTCTTGCACTGCTGTTATGGTGCATGTGTACTCTAGCTATGCTGCTCTATGTGCCATTCCTGTTGTTACTTGTCTTGCATCTATCATCCAGTATCATATTGTGATTATTTATCTGTAGAATGTAGTGTCTGTGTCTGGTGTTTGTTGCTGCTGTGGTTCTTGGCAACAATCTGAAAGAATATCATCATACTGTTCTTATTCTTGTTTTTGGACTTGGCTTGAGCTTGTGCTTGGGCTGTGAGAACAATGATACCACCTCTTTCTTTTTTAATATTGCACTACAGCACCAAGAGCAGCTGAAGTGCATCTTTATTGAGGTACCTTATTCAAAAAGGACATAATATCTCTATCTCTATCTCTATCTCTACCTCTACCATTGCTATTGTTATAAAAGGAAGATATTTAAAGCACCGTTGTGAGTCTTGATGTTTGTATGACTTTGTATGGATCACATAGGTGATGTGTGTAAAATAGCAATATACAAAAGAACATAAAGGCTGGAAATGACTTGAATGATAGGGAATGTAGAGTGATGTTAGAGATAGATGAGTGATGCTGCTAAGTAAGTATCATATGTTACCTTGTGTAAGTAGGACATATGTTGTGGCAGTCTAGTTACTTACCCTACCTTAAATACAGATACCCCTGTACTTTAATTGAATTAGTTTTATTGATTTTAACAAAGATCTGATCCTGTACCATTATTGCTGGATTTGTCCTATGCTTAATAAGACTTCAAATTTTGAACCATGTTTCAAACTCATGTTTGTATGGGTCTGTAATCTGAAATCCTGTTATAATTTTTGATTGCCAGACATTTCTGGGTCCCTCCACAGACACACAACTACTATACACTGCCATTTTTATGGTGACACATGACAATCTAACTCGATATATATGAGTGTCCTTCATTAGGGAGGAAGACAAAAAAATGGACTTTCTTCTAGTGTAGTGATCACCAACAAAAGTTAGCAGTGGGTAGATATAGGTTCACTAAGAGTGTCGCTATAGTTTTATGAAAAATTGGCCACTTGCAACACTTCTACCATGCACTTTAGCTTGTAGTGACCAAGGTATGTAAGTCATGTCTATGTAAGTACTAAGCTTGTTACTTGCTTTCTCCATAGTATGACATAGGCCAAGAATCTGCTTACACTTGTAAGCTCTAGGAGCTTCCAGCTGGA
>JALLPD010001172.1:0-12806 GCA_036940065.1 Cyclotella cf. meneghiniana
TGTTGACTTGGCTTCATGGTCTCATGGATGAGGGTGGTGTCCGGTTGGTGCTGGATGAACCATTGGGGTTGGTGGCATTGCTTTTGTTGCGCCAATTGTTGGGGCAGTCTTTCCACTTGTGTGCTCCATCATGTTTGCGGCATGTGAGGTTGCCTTTCTTCTTGCGGTCTTCTGAGGATCCTTGATTCCTTGACGAGTTGCCTCCGGCATTGCTATTTCAGGATTTGTTGCTTTGCCGCTGAATCTCGTATTCAATGCTGACACATTTGAGATGGTTCGGCAGAGCTCGAAGATGTTCTCCTGTTTGCGCAGCTGTTTTCCCCCTTTGTCGACATATATGAGTCTTGCTTGGGGTTTCAATGTTTGCAGCACGATCTTCCTTGCCTTTTCACTGATCGGGAATCCCTCCGCTTCCTCGCTGAACAATTTGATGTCGTCATTGATTTCAAAGAGCCGTTTGACAGCTTTCTCATGATCTTGACCTTCACAGCGCAGTTTGCCCATCAACATAGCATCGTGCTGGATTTTGGCGGCATCTCTTCCAAGGTACTTCGCATTGACCTTTTGGATCAACTTTTTGAATTTTGAGAGGTGGGATGCTGCATTTCCGGTCTGTGCAATTGTCGCTCCTTTGACAATCTCGCTCCAGTAACATTCAATGTGACCCCCGAGGGCTCGTCCCCTGAGTTGTGCGAGCGGCTTCCATTTTCCATCCTTGAAAAGATTGTAGCAGTTCCCGAGCCTGATCAGTTGTTTTTCCAAATTGATGAGGAGCTCCTTTGCGTCTCCGTCGTGAAAAGTGCTGATCATCTCCTTGACTTCGACGCCCTCCGCATTCTTGAAAGAGGCCTTGACTTGCTGGTTATTCAGTTTGGCTTGCTTCAGCTCAAGAATGGCTTTTGTGTGGGTTGTCGGCTGAGAGTTTTGAACTTGGTTCCTTCCACCATTTGAGCATCGGTTGTTGTTCCGATTCTTGTTGGCTTGGTCATTTCTTGTCATTGTAGAGGTTCGGCTAGTCCTAGAGACTATAGTTAATTTGATCAAGATGTCCTATTCTCTTTTGACTAGGATGGATGTTAAAGAAGTTCGAGTGTTGGTGATAACTTTCGTGTAAATTATGAGATTAATTCTACTGGTTATTTCAATATGAAATTGAGTTGTCATTGGTGTTTTGAATATTAAAACTAAGACTTTCTAAAAGTAGAAGAATGAGGGAAAAAAGGGTAGCAGGCGCCATAGGTGCCTGAGGCTTGGAAAACTGCATAGGATACTTGCGGCAATTGTGGCAGCGGCAGATGTGGTGGGAGCGGATGTGGCGGAGGCAAACGGCAGCAGCTACGGTGGCGGTGAATGTGGCGGAGGCGGCAGTGTAGGCGAACGGCAGCAGTGAATGTGGCGGCAGTGGATCTGGTGGAGGCGGCGCTGAGGCGAACGGCAGCGGTGAATGTGGCGGAGGCAGCAGCGGAGGCGAATGGCAGCAGCTATGGTGGCGGCGAATGTGGCGGCGGCAAATGTGGCGGCGGCAAATGTGGCGGCGGAGGCTGTTCATGGTGAAAATAACATATATTGTCAAAAACTCAAAACAGCATTACAGAAAAAGGAAGGTCTGTCCGGAGCAAATTCTTTATGTCACAAAATTAGTTTTGCAGTATTTTGGTTATAGCCTTAATTATAACCCCAGGGTTCATAAAGATTTTGACAAAAAATCTTGCAAGTGCTGACACGTCACTGATACCTTTTTTCAGGGGATAACGAATCTGGTGAGATTTGCGTGCATGGGAAGCCATCACTGACAACGATGTCGTTTCAACAACTTCACGCGACTTTGCGCGACTTCACGAGAGATCACACATCACTGCTACCATATTGTACCATACAATACCATACCATACACACTACATCCATCCATCCATCCATTCATCCATCCATCCATCCATACATACAACCGTTCATCAATACATCTATCATCCATCATTACGAGCTCATTATTATTTTATGAACTAACAGGAACATAACCTGTTGCCAAGCTGCCCTCATTTTAGTCCTCAGAAGTAGTTACGGGAGGTTTGTTCTTATAATTTTTCAATTGAACCGCTCTGCACCCAATTTGAACTTTCACGTTCGTTTTCAACCATGACCTACTCGACAGAAAAGAAAATGCAAAGCGACGACTCTGAACCTCCCGCCAAACGCTCCCACACGGACTTTCAGTCTGCCCAGCTTGCCGCCTACAAAGGCTCCGACCTCGAGCTGAAATGCATCAACGCCATCCGCGTCCTCGCCGCCGACATGGTCGAAAAGGCCAACTCGGGCCATCCTGGCGCTCCCATGGGTTGCGCCCCGATGGCACATGCCCTCTGGTCTAGCGTGGCATCTGGAGGCGTCGGGCGCGCTCACAGCGCGTCGAATCCGGAGTGGTGGAATAGGGATCGTTTTGTGTTGAGCAATGGCCATGCCTGTGCGTTGCAGTACATTATGTTACATTTGAGTGGGTATGAGGATTGCAGCATGGAGCAACTGAAGTTGTTTAGGCAGGTGGGTAGTAACACTCCCGGGCATCCCGAGAACTTTTGCACCAAGGGTAAGTGTTGGAGTGCACTTGATGTGACTCTTTATTCATATTTAGCCGCCGCTCATTACGTCATTCTTCTTTTTACGACTACATTATTTGGCAGGTGTAGAAGTTTGCACTGGTCCCCTTGGACAGGGAATCTCCAACGCAGTTGGTTTGGCGATTGCAGCCAAACATCTTGGGGCCACGTACAACACTCCTGACTTCCCAAACATTATCTCTAACAAGACTTATGTGATATGTGGCGATGGATGTCTTCAAGAAGGTGTCTCTGGCGAGGCTTGCAGTCTTGCTGGACATCTCGGCTTGGGTGACTTAATTGTTCTCTATGACGACAATAAAATTACCATCGATGGTAGCACTGACCTTGCATTTACAGAGGACGTCAACAAACGCTTTGAGGCTTATGGGTGGCATGTCCAAACAGTCGGTGATGTTGCTAATGGCCTTGATGATCTCCGCCAGGCGGTTGAAGCCGCCAAAAATGTCAAGGACAAACCATCTCTCATCAAGGTTCGTACAGTAATCGGATATGGATCTCCTAGTAAGCAAGGTTCGGAGTCTTCTCATGGTGCTCCTCTTGGATCCTCGGAGGTAGTTGCTGTGAAATCTCGATTATATGGTATGGATCCTGATAAATCATTCCATATTCCAGATGACGTGGCTGCTTACTACAAGCAGCAAGCTGCAGAAGCCGACGGACAGCGTGTAGCCTGGGATGCAGAGTATATCAAGTATAAACAGGCACACCCTGATAAAGCGGCTGAACTCGAGCGTCGTTTCTACCGCGAGCTGCCGGAGGGAGTCTTTGATGATCTTCCCACATTTGTATTTGGTAAAGACAAGGCTAATGCCACGCGCAAGTTTTCGGAGGCTTGCCTTAATGCGGTGGCTTCAAAACTGCCGGAATTGATGGGTGGGAGTGCTGATTTGACAGGAAGTAACTGCTGTCAGATCAAGGGTGCAACAGATTTCCAAAGGGATACCCCCGAGGGAACAACCATTCGATTCGGTGTTAGGGAACACGCCATGGCTGCCATCTGTAATGGAATGTTTGCTTATGGTGCATTCCGTCCATTTTGTGCAACCTTTTTGCAGTTTGCTGGTTATGCATTGGGTGCCATGAGATTGTCGGCACTGTCAAAATTCGGTGTAATCTACATAATGACACATGATTCCATTGGTCTTGGGGAAGATGGTCCCACTCACCAACCTGTGGAAATGCTCGAGAGCTTGCGAGCCATGCCGAACATCAATGTCTTCCGCGCCGCAGATGCTAACGAAATGGCTGCTGCGTACCAAATTGCGCTCTTGAGTGTTCACACCCCCACTGTTATTTGTTGCACGCGTGCCAATGTCTCTCCTCTTGAGCATTCGTCTCGCGCCAACGCCATGAAGGGGGCATACACTGTAGTCGAGGCGGAGGGTGAGGGTACGCCTGATTTAGTGCTGGTAGCAACTGGATCCGAAGTTTGGCGTTGCGTGGATGCAGCCAAGGCCCTTCAAAGTGATCATTCTATTCGCACTAGGGTTGTATCGATGCCTTGTCAAGAGTTATTCCTCCAGCAAGATGAGGAGTATCGTAAAAGTGTCTTGCCCGGGAATATTCCCACACTTTCTGTTGAGGCGAGCTCTGAGCATGGATGGCATCGTTTTGCTCACGCACAAATCGGTCTTACGAGGTTCGGGATGTCCGGGCCACTTGAGGAGCTTTACGTGAAGTTTGGCTTTAGTGCCGACAATGTGGCAAGGAAAGGAAAAGAATTGGTTGACTTTTACAAGCAGCACGGTGGTCATGTTCCTGATTTGAACGCAAGGCCGACGTTTATCAATTTCCAGGGCAAATGTCACTGAGCCTCTTCTCGATAGGAAGATACACTTGAGTCTGTACCAAAATCTTGTATTTCCAGTCGAACTGTTGAGAAAGCATAACAAATAGCATGGAATTCAGTTTGGTAATAGAATTCTCATTATTTCACTTAGTCAACTTTGAATGAAAAGTATTTTTAGTCTAGACACTAGATGGATACTTTATCGAAGGGCTCGTTAATGCATTCGCTTTCTTGTTAAATTAATGATGAAATATAATCTATGCAACCCAAAACAGAGAAACGATAGTGTAATCACCCAAAGACACGAGTCATAGGTCTTCATGCATCTACCTCAACGGTGTTTTCTTTCCCAGAAATATCACCTCTTCCTCTGCGCTTCTTCGCTCTCTCGTTGGTGAGGGCATTTTCTTGGTCAGACAAAATAGCTCTTGGCCTCGAATTGGCGCCAGATCCTAGAGTTCTTGAGACAGTTGATACACCATCAACAAACTTTGTTCTAAAAATCACATTTGCATTGTTGAACATTCCTTCCTAAAAATTATGATAGATATGATATTGTGGGCGCTTGTGTGCAGGTTGAATGGGGGCCGTAGCGAAACGAGGTACTTACCTTGAGTGAAACAACAATGAATTGGCTTTGGGAGAAGTGTGTTTTCAGCATATTTCCAATGTTCTGAGTGTGGCTCAAATCAAGTGCTGCGTCCACCTCGTCAAGAATATACATCGGCGCCGGTTTGTAAAGCAAGAGAGAGAGAATCAAAGAGAGTGCAATTAATGAGCGTTGCCCACCACTAAGTTCCGATAGACTCTGCTTCCAGCAGTTACCAAACGCCACCTTCACCTCCAGTCCTTCCCAGACCTCCATGCCTTCAGGAGGATCCAATTTCGCCATGGTTCCAGGCAACAATGTTGAAAAGATGGATCCAAAGTCCTTGTTGACTTTTTTCCACGTGCGTTCTAACTCAATCTTCTTTTTGGCATCTAAATTCTCAATGACAGTCTGAATTTTCTTTTTGTCGTTCTCGACTACTTTTCGCTTCCGTAAGAGCTCTGTGTATTCTCCTTCTGCCTTTTCAATCATTCCCATAACCTTTTTGTTGATCTTTTTCGCCTGCAAATACGATTGGGCCGAGGGGAAATGCTCCATAGTGTTCTAATCCTTGCAATGCAGCAAAATGAAAGTACTGACGACTTACCAATGTTGCTTGTTCTAATTGGAGGTCTTTGAGATGCTTGCCCATCTCAGCAGGGTTACTGTCTTCAAAGTCGTAATCACCACCAGGTACCCCAAACGCTTCCTTCTCGGTCTCTATCCAAGGGTGCTTGCTTGTCATGGTTGAAAGGAACTTTTCAGCTTTTGCCTTTTCCGTGTGAAACTTGGCGATCTTAACAGAGAGTTTTTTGCCCTCAATCTCAGCTGATTCTGCCTTTTTGGCAAGCTTCGCCTTTTCTTTGGACAATGCTTTCAGTTCATCGGAACATGACTTGAGACTCTGTTCTATATCATTTAAGTTAGCCTTCGCCTCGTCATACAAAGCCTTGAGATCCCCGACCTTCATTGACATGTTTTCTTGTTCCTCAACGGCTGCCTTCAAAGCCTTTTCTGCTACCAAAACAGCTTCGTTAGCTGCTAATACATCCTGCTGGGAGCTCTTTATTTCAAGGTCAAGTTCTTGTGACTTAACCTCAGCCTATTTGGGGGTTGGATAAGTGGTGCGCGAATAACATGAGCTGGATCAAAATAAACATCGTCGTTTCAAAGTGTTTAGCTTGCATACCTCTCTTGCAGCGTTTTCTTTTGCAACAACATCCTCCTTTGCTTTCTTTACTTTTGATTCAATGTCCTTCAGCCTATTTTCCCTGTCAAGAGTTAGCTGAGCCTCCTTTTCTTTAAGTTCGTTGTACAACTCCCACTTTTCCGTTTTGGTAGCTTCCATCACCTTAACTTCTTTAGTTGCGTCGGCAATTTCTTTTGACATGGAATCAAATTTATCTTTTAGCATTCCGAACGATGTCTGTGAGAGGTGCTTTTCGATAGAAGCAAGTTCAGTTTTGGCGATTTCTAATTCGGCGCTCAGTTTGTCGAATTGTTTAGATTGATCAGACATGCATTCTATCTTTTTCACGACCGTTTTCAATCTAGCAGCTTTTTCCTTAAGCTGGGCAGATGCAGATGACAACTCAGACAATCTCGCCAGGGTAGAACCAAGGTTGTCTTTTGATCCTCCCGAGATGGTACCGGATGGATCATAAACATCTCCATCCAGAGTTACTGTCTTCGTCTTGGTGGCGTCACAGATGGCATTCGCAGCCTTAGTGCCATCTACGACAGGTGTAGATCCAAAGACATCTTCGATTGCATTGCGCACCTCTTCANGCCATCTACGACAAGTGTAGATCCAAAGACATGTTCGATTGCATTGCGCACCTCTTCATCAAAGCCGACGAGTTCAATGGCAGGATGAGCTGTAGTGTTATGTTGCTTCGCCATGGTCGATGCTGCCTCTGTGGTTGCAGATGACAATCTCTTGGATACAATTTTGTCAAGTGGGATGATAGTGACACGTCTTTGGAGTTTGCCATTCTGAAGTAAAGCTTTTCCAGTGATGGCTTCGTCGACTACAACCTGATAAAGCTTGCCACCAGCCACGACTTCAAGTGCAGTAGAGTGCTTGGGGAGCTTAACGTTGACGAGACGAGCAACCAATCCCTTCACTTTGGACCTATCGAAGCCTCGAACGGGATCACTGTAATTGAATGCAAGTCTGCCCTCAAGCTGGGCAGACAGCGTGTCGACTTTCTCCTGCAGCCCAGATACAGCATTCTCCAATTCAATCTTTTCTGTCTCCAATATGTTGAATTCAGTCTCCGAGAAGCCTGTGTTTGAAACTTTGACGCGTAGACCGTCAACTTTCTCCAGGGTCGCCTCCCTTTTCTTGGAGAGCTTTGATGCCGATGCTTCTTCCTTTTTCATGTCCTTTTCCACAGACTGCCCAAGATTGTAATGGGATCAAGTTGAGACGTGATGCATCAAATGAATTAAAAGGAAGAACGCCAATTAAATTTTCACCTTCAGCGCCTTGGCAAGATGATCAATCTTCATCGCAGCCTGCTTCGCCTTTGCCTCGGCATTAGTCGCCTCACTATAAGCATTACTGATTTGATCTGGAAGTGTTCGTCCGTCGTCTCCCTCCTCTGAGCTGATACCTGCGCACATATTCTGGTACTCCGTAGTAAGACGCTGATACGCCTTCTCGGCTTCGTCTGCCTCGTCCTTGGCTTTTTGAATTGCAGTCAACTCTTTGGAGATGTTGAGTTCTATTTCCGTGATGGCCTGTTTGGATTCCGCGACAGCATATTGCGCCTCCTCGAGATCTTTGGTGGCACGTGCCACTGCCGACTTTTTATTCTCCAATACGGACGTGGCCTTGACGAGATCCTTGGATTTCTTCTCCTCATCTGCCTTGGCACGGTTGTGAGCAGACTCTAGTTCTCTGTTCATCTGCTGGGATAGTTTTCCGATTTCCTCTTCCTTTGCCTCCACTTGTTCTTTCGCTACGCGCATCGTTTCCTCGTGCCTCGCCACCTCCTCTTCCATGTGAGCCACATCTTCGGAGCTTTTACAGAGCATATTCTGAGCTGAGAGGAATTCATTCGCAATAACGAATCTTTCGATCCTCTCAATGTCAGCGTTGTTCTTACTCCATTTAAGATACTGCTGCTTTTCGCCGCGGAGTCGTTCGAGGGTTGGTGTGATTTCCTCGGAAAGGATGGAGTTAATTTCGTCTACTTTCATTTGTTTTTTCTCGATCGTTTTGATGGCGGAATTCTTTTTGTTTTCGTACATACGAGTTCCAGCAGCTTCTTCAACCATGCCAAGAATTTCATCGGGTTTCATATTGAGCACTTTTGTGATGCGGCCTGCATGGAAATGAGAGTATTTTGACCGCGGTTGATATATGTGAAAGAAATCTTGGTAGAAGGACCAATCCCTTCTAACTCACCTTGCATAATAAGAAAGTGTGGATTATTAACATTCAACTGCACGGAATGAAACAAATTCGCCACCTGCCCTGCTGGTGAATTCCTCCCATTGATCAAATACTTGCTTTTCCCCCCAATCAAAACCTGCCTCGTCACATTAACTTCCTTGCACTGCTCATACCCAACCGGACTGGAGGCCTCGTCCTCATTATCGAAGACGATGGTGACGCTGGCCTTGTTGATGCCGGCTTGGCCCTGTTTGTAGACGAGTTCGGAGAGGTTGCCGGCGCGGACTTGTGAGAGGTTTTGGATACCCAGGACGAAGCAGATGGAGTCGAGGATGTTGGATTTGCCGGAGCCGTTGAGGCCGGTGATGGCGTTGAAGTGCGGGTCGAATCTAAAAGAGAACGTGAGGAAGAAGTGAGAAATCGTCAGCAAATATTGAATTATTGCCCATCATAAAACTTGAATGTGAAACTCACCCGGCAATCACAGTACGATGAGCGTACGATTTGAAGCCGTCCACGACAATCTCTTTGATATGCATGGTGACGCCGAGTTGCTAGGCTATCGCCCCTAATTTGAAACCGGAATCTACTTAATGCCGTTCTCCGCGGGATTGTCAAGGTGCACGGAGGTGTTGCAATGGTTTGGTTGTCGGCTCTCTTGGTAGACAAAGAAGATGATCGTAGTACGAAGAGGGGGCGGAAGTGGAAGCTGCTTCACTATTAATTATTCTACAGCTACAATTAGCTCGTGTCATGATCATCTTTGGCATTGTTTTTTCGTTTTAAGATGATAGCATAGAGAGGGGTAGACCTTGCAAAGTAAATTAATGATGTCCGACAACGTACCTCCCACTAAATAACGAAGTTCTCGAGTAAAGCACAGTAGCAACGTTTCTCTGACCCTTTACTGTCAGGAAAATTAAATTTCCTATGTTTCTCCCTTGGCGGCCGACGTTGGCGCAACAATGACACGTACGAAATTAAGGTACTTATTCCTTTATAACCTGGCACATATTTTGAATTTCGACGAAGGTGATGAGTTTAACTTGAATGTTGAATCTTTGCAATGAGTTACCACGCAGTGCCACCACAAACAGTGTGCTTTTTTAAGTCCAATACCATTTCCCCACTATGGTAAATCCATAGAAGTGAAAAATTTTCACACCTTGACATAGGCCAATTATCTACTTTCATTTGTAAGCCCATGAGCTTCCACCTGGAACCTCCAGGCCAATTATCTGTTCCTTCTCTTTTCACTAGACAAATGAAGTATACAAAGTCATAAGATGTTTGTTTCTCAGAAACAATGTATTTAAAGTACATACTTAGCAGGTATGTTACTCAGAAACAATTATGACATGAGAAGCTGAACTTAAAGACATTCTCTACTGACAAGACTACAGCAGGAAAGCTTCTCTGTAAAAAAGTTATATTGTCTGGGGTTTAATACCAAGTCAGGTAGAAACCTACACAAGCATCTCATTGTTTCATTAGTAAATATGTCCTAAGACTGTGAAGAATCCTGCACAGTTTCATTTTTATTTGCTTCATTGTTATGTTTAGAAACAAACAAATTAATTCATAAAAGTCATATTGCCATGACCTTCAGCTGTTTCTTCAAAATATAAATTTAGCTAGAAATGGTTTAGGTCAGTTGCCCCCTCTCTAGTCTCACATAGATCACTCTTGCATGCTTGGGAAAAGCCATCTTTGCCAATTCTACACCAACAACAATAGAAAGCAGGTTAGTCTTTGTGTGCTGTTTTCCCATTTCCCACTTTCATAATTTAAAAAACGGCTCACACATTTTCATAATTAAAGAAAAACAGCTCACACATCTGTTTCCTCTCCTTGTCTATATCAACTAGCCCCATAGAGTGCAGATCTATTAAACTGGAAAGTTTCTAGTTTTTATGGAGGCAGTGGTTCAGTTTTTAATACCCTCATGGGGTAGCATCAAAAATCATCATCATCAGATCACATATATTTTTTCTCTTCATCTAATTTTCTTATGTTGTGTCTAAAATATAGTGGGTTAGTACTTTTTGACATAGTTCAAAATGTCGGCGGTATGTCTTCATGTGTCATCATGCTGCCAACAATTTCAGCCGGAAATGAGCCGACTTCACCATGTTGCTGACATTGTGACTGGATTCATGGATGGGTCACGTGTTGGCTGATATCATAACACGACCACCCATCCAGATCCACAACTGCTAGGGCCATTACTCCGTTGGAGTTTAATGGTCATTTTTCAGTTCAAAATGGTACTTTAATGTATATTAATGCATCTTATACCATTTTTGTGACTTGCGCACACCACAGAATGCCAATATGACACAATTTCTGCAAGACTTTGGTATTTTTTCTTAATGTCCGAAAAAAACAGCCAACATGTTGGCTGACCACAATATGTCATGACATCTGGCATGGTCCGGACAACAGAATTTGACGATATGTTGGGCCAACATTCCCAGTTTTTTCCAAATGGTTGGCATGTTGGCAACAACATGTCATTTGGAGGGGTCAGCCGACATGACACAACATCAACATGTCCAACTAAGCTTTTTGATGCATCATTTGTTTGCCTGTCATCATGCTTTTGCAATCAAAATGGGTCACAATTTTTTATCCAATTTGTTTTGCAAGATTTGAAGGCTCATACCGAGGGAGCCTGTGAGGCTGCATGTTGTTGGCTGGGAGCCTCAGGTTGTCTCAGTCTTGCCTTGAGCTGACACAAAACAATGGGCGGGCAAGATTTTTTAGTGGCAATTTTCCTTTGACTATTTTTATAGTTTCCAAAACATACACTTTCACTTAAGTTTTGTCCTCTCTCATTTCTCAGTGTTCTGTACGGGGAGGGCAAATCACACAACAAACTATTTTACAATGATTTCTGTTCTTGGAGGAGGGATTTCAATCCTTTTTTGGATTTTGGTGTGACTCTCTTTTTATCTGCATCCAGTTTATGATCTCTAAAAGTGTGGTGTGATGTCTCACTTCTTGCCTTGTTGATTGTTCAGTTACTTGTCATATTGTAAATACATTTGTCATAACAATCAAAGTAAGCATAAAACCAGACCATAATATATTTGATTGAAATAAGATGTGATCACTGAGTGAAATTATTTTGCTGCTAGCTTTCTACTAGGTAGTTAAACTCATCACCAGCTGTTGCCTAGATATAAATGTCTTAGCAAAAAAAATCTTCATCTCTCTAGTTATCTTAAATTTTTATAAGACTTTTCCATTTCATAGTTTTTACTTCTTCTAGCTTATTTGTTTTCTACATATAGTAGCTAAAAATTGGTAGTTCAGTAGTAAAAATAATATTTTTGTCTGTTTGTAGTATGTTTGTTGATCTATGTATAAATGGTGTATTTATGTGTTAGTCCATAAGTTAGGGAAAATGCAATTCCCTGGGAAATTTAAAATTTATCTGCCCCATTTTGCTGTAAATCTGGAAAGGATACATATCTCTTCTGGCACATGTTACATAGGATTGGCCTCAATTAAATACAATTCCTAACTGTAATCACAACCATTAGGCTGAAGCTTATATGGCTTTCAACAGATGAACACAAACTTCAGATTTTTCAATTTGTATAGTGCTGCATAAAAGTTGGACCTCATGCATAATGCAGCATAGTCTCAACCATCCTGTTTTTGTGTTCATAGATATCAAAACTTAGACTGAAGCATATGGTTTTCTAAAGACAAAAATGTACTTTAGATTTTTCAAATTGTAATAAGTTTCATAAAAAACAGGACTTTACGCTTAATGTAGTGAAGTCACAACCATCTTGTATTTGTGTATGTGTTGGCATGATTTGAAACTTATCACTAGTTTAAACTACTGCAACCTCCGAACTTGAGATTGAAACTTGGAGATTTCACTGGGCATTAATCCATTCTCCAAACTTTAAATAATCTCTGGTTTGTCTGTGAAGCCATAGGGTTCAAAAATCCCTTCATAGAGTTAAAAAATAAGAAGTTTGGCTTTTTTTGCATAGAAGCATAAGCTTGACCTAAGCCAAAAGGTATGATGAAGTAGAAGACTAGAAAGTAGTTGATGGTGTGATATTTTTGGCAGATGAATTTTCATGCATTAATTTACATGTAAAAATGAAGTAAAAAACCACATTGAAGCAAATGTGCTTCATTGTGGAAAAACATAACTGTGTAGGATTTTACACAGTTTTGCTATGTTCATGCAGTTGACATAGTGAGATGTTGTGTGGGTTTCTACCTGACTTGGTATGAACCTCAGACAATCTAACTATTTTTACAGAGAAGCTTCCCTGCTGTAGTCTTTCTCAGTAGAGAAAGTCCTTAAGTTCTGCTCCTCTTGTCATAATTGTTTCTGTGAAACATACCTGCTAAGTATGTACTTTAAATATGTTGTTTCTG
>JALLPD010001173.1:0-13155 GCA_036940065.1 Cyclotella cf. meneghiniana
ATCGACATGACAGGTCGACGAGTCTCGGAGATTGGACAACACGGAATTATGGGCCACTACAGCAGTCTCTCGGTTGGCTCTAGCTGGTGTCCTCTCCAAGTCCCCCCTCGCAACATCAAGCTGGCGATATGCGTGACTACCTGTTGCTGCGACAGCATTGTCATGAGCAATCGTTGTTGTTCGTGGAGTTAGTCGAATTATTTAAATTATTTATGACTACGAATTGATGAATTTATTTGTAACATTAAAGTTTCTAGCTAATTATTTGATTAAAATCAATAGATTATATATTAATGACATTATTAATTTATCGAGCCCCGTGGCAACGGCCCGCTTCTGAGCTTTTGGGTCACGCAGCTACTGACTGTTGCCGTTCTGCCGCCGGCAGAACCGGAGGCTGTCAGGTTTGTTGCCTGTCAGGTTGGCGGAAGCCCAGAATCATGGGCAATTGGATGAGCGGTGGTTGATGCCTGGCTCTCGTTCACCTTGCTGTTGACTTCAGCGGCCATCATCAAGGTTCGGACAGAAAGGTTTTCGTGGGCATTTTAGGAACTGTCAACATGTGAAAATGATCACCGTGGCTGCACGATGACAATCGGTAACTAAAACTATGGCAATCGTATACTCCGACGGTGGCCATAAATAATTAGCAACCCAAAAAAAATAGTACCCGTGGCTGAAAGCAGTCTAAATCACAGCCTTATTGCAGTTAAGTTTTAGGTTCTGCTGACAAAATCTCAAAACAGTTATTAATAAAAGACCATTTCCTCCAACCTCATTCTCCAGATTCCCATGCAGATGATGTACCAGAAGTGATTTATTTCACTTTGTCACAACCTCAGAAAGCGAACTCAAAGCTCAACAACCTTTGCCAGGCCTTGGAAAAGGTAACCACAAAAAATCTTACCTTTTCGCCTCTATTGCAGCAGATTGTTACCATAGTATCAGATTTCAGCCAGATTGCACCCCTTCGGCCGGAAAGAGTACTCTTGGCACGACCATGTCGAATCAATCATGACGACTCGTACACATCGAGAGGACATGCATATATTCAGCTATAGAACGGTAAGCACTGAGCCGCACTGAGGAACGCCAACACAGAATTGCGCAGGTGTTTCAATTATTAGGGTTCGTTCGTTGATGCCAATCTCAGATCTATGTAAGCCTCCACCTTTCTTTGCGACTATACGTCTTTCTTGGCGAACTATCTCTACCTTTCTCTGCCGGGATGCTATTGACTTCTGTTGTTATCGTAGTTTCCACTACGATTTATTCTCGCGAAGTAACATAATGCCACTGTGACTTCGCATCTTGTGGACTGTTGAAGATGTCAGCGACCATTTACATTCATTTCACTCGTTTGGGCCTTACCCTCTAAACATGTGTCGTATTGAAGCGACCAATTGTGGGCGAAGCGCGTAATCATCATTGCCACTATGACATTTCTGTATTCCGTGTTGGTTAGTACAAGATGGGACTTTTACAGTGGAAGAATGGAATCGTCCGAAGATTAAACACACATGATGGATGTTAGTGACCTTGGAGTTTAGCTCCCTGTCTGTATTCATTTCCATGAAATGTCTCAACCTCATGCATAATTTCGATTGTCATTTCCTTTAGCCCACGTTTTAAATTATTCAATCATCCCATATCTGTTGCCGACTATGACATCTGATCTAGAATCTGACCACACGCAGGCACGAGACCGGTCGGATTATCAATCGCATCTCTCCAATATCGAGGCAAACCCAGGCGTAAAAAATCAGCAAGTCGAAATAACCGTTGATATCAACCCCACCGCTGAAACTGCTGAGACATACAGTCCTCCCTCTGCATCACGGCCCATCAAATCGGTCTACCAAGATTTTTCCCTCCTGTCGGGCTCCGCATCCGAGGTGCGATTTCGAACCCATCACGTTTCGAGATTTTTTAAGGTCTACGACCAACCAAATGCTCAGTTGATTTTAGAGGAGATTGAGGAAACAGTGGAGGGTGATGGCGGCGACGGCAATGTTGAGAGAGATGTGGCCCAGGATAGGAATCAGGGGATATGGATTAGGATTAAGCAGACCAAAGATACTTCGTATGGGTTGCAGTTCTTGAGGTGAGAACTTTATATTAGATGTTGATATCACTTTGAAGTGCGCTTGTGATCATCTTGTAGTTCCTGACTCCTCGTGTATACCAAAATCAATCCACGTTGAACTGCTTTTGACAAAAGAGCAATTTATAGTCTTATAGCCGTATTTGTTGGAGGCTTCCTTTTCATCCTAGGAATCTGTGTCCTTCTCTTCCTTTTCATTGATCTTGCCACCCAACTCGGAATAACAAGCAACCAATCCTTGAGCGCGGCGGGTTTCCTCTCTGTCTTGCTCTCCATTCCTGTCTTCGTGTATAGTTTGGCTATGGGGATGACTCTAATGACCAGGTTTGTGGTTGATACCTTTTATGGTCATCCTTTCCTTCGTACTTTCGGGTTGGATCTGGTCACGATGGATTGGATAGCTTTTGTGATGTATTTGTGCATCCCTCTTGTTGCTATGATTGGCACGTTATTCATGCACAAAACTGACTGGTGGGAAATCACACTTCTCACTTGGTTCTGTTCTGTCCTCATTTTTTGGGCTGTGTTCTCGAGTTGTGTGCTCTGGTATGAGGTAAAAGAGTGTTTAGATCTGATTGTAGACGTTGAAGAAGATTTAACTGAGGATGCTCACTGGTCGGTGAAGATAAAGCGCACCATTGTTCATGGGATGGCATCGCGTCTATCAGGTACCAAACTGTTACACCATAAGAGTCTTAACGACGATGATGGCAACGTAGAAGACACATTGGATGGGAAGAATCGACATCCAGAGGGACTGTTGACAATTCTGACAAAATGGAAGTATCTCTCACGGATATATAGCAAAGTCGACCCCCCGAAGAGAATTTATTCATTGGATGAAACCAGAGGTAATGTCTCATTCGTGACCAGAACCTCGTGGTCTTTGGAAAAACTATTCTGTCGTAGGGGAGGGGTTTTGGGAGGTAGGCGACAATGTGTTTGCTAAGTGTTCTGCTGCATTCTCTTGAATTACTGTGCGCGATTTTTCGTCCATTACACTCTCTACTTACGCTTGTAAATCGTTCCCAAATTTTTACATTTCAATGCAATTCTTTATTACCGGTAGCTGTTCCAATCACTGCTGGTAACTACGGTATCACTAAGAACCAAATTAATTCTTCCATAGTCTGCCGGCTATTGGGACAGTTTCTTTACGTGATGATACTCGTTGGTGTCGCAGTGTGGTTTGGGCTGGACGGTGGTGCATTGGCTATCCTACTTTGTGTTTTACTATTATTTTTCACAATAGGAAGCGTAACCACTTATCGTATGTTCGAGCTGAGGAGGGATGTCATCGATCAAAGGAGTATATTTCGATACTGGACTAAGCACCAAGTGACGAAACCGTCGGTGGCTTTCACATGGGTCTGCATTTGCCTTGAGATAGTTTTCTTCTTCGTCATTCCACTCCTGAATCTCTTCCTCGTAAAGAACACTTCGTCTGCATTGGTTTTTGGATTTTTTGGCCTGTTTTCCGCTTTCAGAGTGAGTTGTGAAGAGGGAACGAATTCAACAAATAACAGATGATCACATTCTAAAGTTATCCTTTTCAGCACTTCTTGAATGCACAGATACTATTGGAAGAAGTAGGGCCTAATCATTTTAGCCCTCAACATCAGCATTACGAGTCAGCGGAATGGAAGAACAAGCATCGGTTCTATCAAATCGCTGAGATAGGAGCAGATAATGCCAGACGGTTTTGGATTTACACCTTTCTCGCATTTGTCGTATTTTTTGTCTTCGTTGTACTTCTAGCGGCATACGACTCGAAGACGGGAGCTGTGACGGAGGAAAACTATGGGTTTTATCCAGATATATTGCATCTAACGAGCGACTTTGAGTACAAACCTCAGCCTAACTTGCCTTACCCAACCTGTGCATTAAAGAAAGGCCTCAATGGTGTATCTTTTGATACAGCAGGGTTGAGCAACTTTGCCTTCCTTGCAGGAATCGTCTACGCTTACGAGAATCAAACGCAAACTTACCTAAATCAATGGTTTGGAGAGAACAATGTAATCAATGACGTGGATATGGTGAATGAATTCAAACGAGTCCAGGAGCTTAAACACGGAGTTTTTACCAACAGCGCGGTTGCATACAGGCTATTCACCTTTGCTGACAAAGAATCTGTTCTATCGATTCGAGGCACCTCGACTGGTATGTTTTTTTCAATATGGAAAATTACAGCAGTTTATTTTACAGCCCGAATGTTTTCTAGTCACCACAATGCTCATATGGTGTTCTTTTGCACTTGATGTAGTATGGGATTTGATGTCTGATGCACAATTGTGGTTGGCGGCTACTCTATTTCAAGCGCTCAGAGTAGTGCTGCCTCTTGGCAACTTGTTCACTCCTATTCTTCATCATACTGTGAAGTATGTCTCGTTTCTTGAGAGTTCAAATATCGAGAAGGTTGCCTTCTATAAAGAAACTGCAGACTTCGTGAGATATCTGAAAGCTCGCGGATACAATGTTCTTGTAACAGGTCATAGCTTGGGTGGGGGTTTGGCTTTGATCACAGGCTCTCAAACAGGTATTCCTGCAATTGGGATCTCAGCGTGAGTCGATGTTATCACTTTCCCTCTGGTTGGTTTCGATGAAATACTTTTTTTGACTGTATTTGGAATGTCAACAGACCGAACTCAATGTTGTCTAGAGACACTTTTGATCCTCCATTGACAATCGAACAATTGGACACTCTCACTTTTAATGTTGTTCCTGCAAGAGATATCATCCCTATGGTTGATGACAAAGCCAGATTGTACCAGAACATAAACTGCACGGCTCCTGATAATGAATTCCCTGACTGCCACAGCATAACTAGAACTTTGTGTGAGATACTGTATTCTTGTGGCAGTGGAGATAGACCAGTGCCTTGCGAATGTGTCATGGATTATCATTACCCCGAGCCAAATTATATTGGGGAAGGAACAGGTGAAAGAAATTTTACCAAGTATTGTTTAGAAGCAATGAGAGGCAAGTAAATGTCATGGATTTACACAAGACATTTATTAAAGTATTGACTTCTGGGTTTGATGGGATGGGAAATTTCAGTAATGTTCACTTTAGTTCACCGGCCCCCAAAACGTCCACTGTTTAATGTCAAATTCACACATAATTTTCATGTTACTACTTTTGATCTCTAACTTCTCTGAATCATCACATACATAATATAAGAGATTGCATGAATACATGCTACATTCCTCACAAAGCAAATCAAGATCACAGCCTTCATAAAATGAAAAAAACATAGATACTCTATCGAGTTGCCTGTACTCCACCACCGTACTTCTTTCATCCACTCCTATTGTTTGTGAGCTTTGTTTGATCTCTCATATGTTTGCCTTCTCTTTTTTTGGTCATAGCAAGAAAAACAGAAGTAAGTTCTGGAAGAAATGGTTCATTTCATCAAGGAAGTTGTTCTCTTCCCTTTGAAAGATTTTCCATCCTTTTACTTCCACAATCAGCTTCCTCACTTAGGGCATGAACAAAAGCAGCAAGATTACGGTGGTTGTTGGGACAATTGCATTAAAAACCTTGTTGTAGCTCTCCAATCCATTGCTGGTACGATGACGCGAGGTCATTTTCTTATCCTCTACATCAATAAGGTCGGAGATTGACCATCCATGCACCAACATTTGGAAGTAACTAAGAGTAAATGTAATGATATCTATTGAATAATAACTTTACACTCAACATACACAACCAACTCAGTAAAATAGATGTCACAGAATACATCTCATTGACACATTGATTCCCTCACACTGCTTTCAGAATCATCATCGTCGGAAAAGATTATCTCAAGTCTTTCTTGAATCAAATCCTTAATAAACATAATCCTTAGCAAGATATATACCTTGG
This sequence comes from Cyclotella cf. meneghiniana, assembly GCA_036940065.1. Taxonomy (NCBI): domain Eukaryota; phylum Bacillariophyta; class Thalassiosirophyceae; order Thalassiosirales; family Thalassiosiraceae; genus Cyclotella; species Cyclotella cf. meneghiniana. The sequence continues at coordinate 5,969 of JALLPD010001173.1, forward strand.
GAATGACTGCAATTAGGTCAAAAATGCATTTCCACATTGCAAAAGAAACTCTCCATCTTGACTTATGAACTCTATCATCTTTTGGGCTGCTTTTTTAAAGTTAAAGAGACATTCAATAAACACTGCTTCTGGAAAGTGATAGCAAACATGTGAAAAGAAAGCACACTCAAAATCAACTCCAAGATAAGCAGAATTAGTCCCTTGACAGCAGAAGACAACCAATTGAAGGCTTGTGAGTAACATTTTGATGTCTTGCCGGTCATCAGAATCCATGCAACATTTTGTGATGCACATCAAAAGCCATTACAATCAGACACTGATAGATTGGGTGGGGAAGGTGGCATCAACAAACATTTGAACATGATAGTAAAAATCTTGATGTTACAGTGGAGGGGTGCACCCCCCAAATAACAGCCAGTCATGAGTGTCTGTCTGTCACACTTATGAAAATTATGACCAAGTTTTCATTTGACCTGCAAACAAAAAATTCTGGTGATCCGTGTGAAAGCCATGTGTTTCCTTGCGTACTTAACACTTGGCTTCAGCTCGTCGTGGCTACCCGAATGCTCCTGTAGTGGCAGTATGGTGTTAGTGCTGTGCACGCATCATTGTGCACAGAGTGGTAGGCACCGATGTGGCACAAGTGTGATGATATGAAATTATTTTGCAGACAGCCCATTAGAATAGAAGCATTGGAAAAGAAAAGAAAAGAAAAGAAAAAGGGGATTTCTTCCTCCAGAGTATGTGTGAATATTGAACTCCAGAGGAGGAGTATGAATATGTATTGACACCCTGTAGAAGTGTGGGGGGTAGTATGTGCCATGATTGACAACTTGTATTTTCATGGTAGGCAAACTATCGATGAGTCGAAGTATTTTATAAGTGCGTGGGAGTAGAGATGTTGTGGGGGGGGAGTCCCTTGCTGAGGTCAGAGTGTCCTAGTAAGCAACCGGGTGAAAACACCTTCCTTGAGTAACAGGTGACCAAACCCTACCTGCCGGCACAGAACTCATGAAATGAGTATGCAAGCTGAGGGTTGCAAAGATGAGGCTATTGGTGTGGAGCAATTGACTGCTGTGGGCAACAGTGTGTTTGGTTGTCCGGTGTGGCCCCATGCATATAATGAATTTGTCCGTGCGGCAGATCATGTCATGTGGGTTTGCAATAGGCTAGCCTAGGTTAATTTTGATCCAGTCAGGTTGCCGGTGGGGAGCCCTGCCTTGTGCTTTGTCAGGGACATCGTGGCATGCATCAAGGAATCATGGCAGGAGTATACAATCCCAGCGGACCAGTGGGATAATGTACTGGCAACGTAGATCCTCTTCCATATGCGCGTGAGGTGCATCATTGAGTCCCATGGTGGAGATGAAGACAATGTGGAGGAGGAGGTAAGTCCTGCATGTGCATGTGTGATGTCAGTTTTCAGTGACACTGAACACTAATATTGTTGATTTATCCATAGGATTTTTGGTGGGACATTGAGGAGACCTTCGTGGACTTGTTTGCTTGCCTTAAGTGTGCATTGAATTTTGACGGCATTTCATATGACAAGTTGTCCGCAGTCATAATGCCTGTACATGACGAGTACAACCTCGCCGAGATGCCCGCCTCCATTGGCCTGCATGGGTTGCATTACACTATAGTTTTCAGGCCCGGTAAGTGTGCTGGGTTCTGTGTTGCTTTGACAATGTGAATTGTGTCTAATTTCCCCTTTTTGCCACAGGCATGGATTACATGGCAAGGGAGGTCGAGAACGAGTTACTGGAAGGTCAAGTTTATGGATGGGGATAGTTCCCTCCAGGAGGGGGATTACTTAAGGTGCTGATGGCCGGAGGCCAATATGTGCCAGAGGGTGGTCATGTTGCTGAGCCCAGGATGGAGGGGCCCAGGATATGCAGGCCTCGTGCAATGCTGACATTCATACCAGTGCAAAAAGGGTTGAGGCCAAGATCACATCATCATTTGGCTACTCTGGCTGCACGTAGCACCAGTGGCTGAGACAATTGGGGTGCTGGGCTGGGGTTGATCGATAGATAGATTGTCCTAATGTTAGGTTTTAAGTCTTTTGAATTATTTTTCATTGAATTTGACAGTGTTAATTTAATTGTAGACGTGTTGTTGCCAAGAGTGGCGAGAGATGATATGTATGCTTGTAGTTTATAATCTTGTTAATTATTTACATTAGTTATAGATGGTTCTAGCCAAGGTTGGTGTGCAAGCATGGGCAGGGAGCATTGATTTGACAAGTCTCTAACCAGTTTGGTTAGAGAATAGGCTTTTGTGTGGTTCTAGTGGGCAAGCTGTGTCTTCCGTTAGGGGGTTGAGCCCTAGCGTGATCGCTTTGGTATGTTGCAAGGCAGTGTAGAAGGAATGGTGGAGGTACATGAGGAATGTATTGCTGCACCACCGGAGGTGGTTCTTGATGTAGGAATTGGAGAACCATGCATGGTGGAGGAGATTAGCCGCCACACTCGTATTGAGTGGCAGGACCACGATTCAGGTCTGGGTGTCCGAGTGGTATACAGAAGGTTTTGTGGGTGACGTGGCGTAGGTATGTAGTGACGTCTCCTGATGTGACTTGTCATCATTTACCAGAGGATGCATCAAGATAGATGGCAACCAGGTTGTTGTGCGGTGTATGTAAGCGGTCGGCATGGCAGATGATGTCGAGGCTTGCCTGAGTCGGGCACATCCAGGGTGCACTGGAGCAGTGCCAATAGGCAAGTCACTGACCGTTGTAATTGTTCTTCTGTTTGTCGATGTTCAGGGTTGTGAAAGTGATGTTGATGTCAGCAGTCTGGTGGATGTCCAAATGGTGGGAGCTGGTGGTGGTGGCAAAGCTGAAGTCTTCAGCAATGACCACTAGGGTTGTTGTGTGTGTGCCCCAATGTGGGTCGGTTATCTTTGTAAAGTCATCCAGACGGTTGTTGCACCATTTAGATTTGTGGAAGCCTGTGTAGGATCCCAGGATGATCCAGTTGGTGACTGCATGGACAAGGAGTCCTGGGATGTGTGCTTTGCGAGTCGGGCCATGAAGTGGAACATGTCGTCAGAGATCAATTAGTGGCATTTTGATACATCTTTGTATTTTTTAACTGTGTTAGTCATTTTAATGTAATCTAGATCAGCTAGTTTTGGGTTAGGCAGGCCACTGCCATCGCGGAGGGAAAGTGCTTGCTTGGTGTAACACATGAGTGTGGTGTGGTGGATGCATACACCTGTGAGCATTTTCCTGCATATGAGGGAGACCACATAACAGGCGAGGATCCAGTTTTGACCCTGGAGTGGGATGGCGGGCATGCATGGGTCCTCAAGTCCAATAGTGTGGCACCAGAAGAGGAGGTAAATCTTCCTGAATCAGCAAGTAAAAGCCTGCTCGTCGCAATTGGATCCCTGGACCTGGTCTGTGATAGTGCCTCCGTAATCAAGGAGATAAGATGGCATGTGGGAGGTAGCACCGCATGCCAGTGAGGCTTGGGGCCTGTGATACAGCAGAAACTTGTGTGTCAGTGAGGATTTGGACAGAATGCATGAGATCTCATTGGCAATGACATAAGATTTTGTGTCGACACGGCCAAAGTGGTAGCCCATGTTGTTGTTGAACATGAACACAGTGTGGAGGCACATGAGGGCATGGCCGATTGTGCTGCTTGTGCAGCCCTTCATGAGCCATGCCTCACCTTGTGTATCGTCACACTTGAGGAGGAAGATTGGGTGGGAATCTGCTAGGTTGTGGCCTAGGTGTTGGATGTGTAGGTAGCAGCGCAGCATGGAGATGATCTGCATGGTATACTCTAGAGCATTTATGTCGATGAGGTGCGGGTTGTTGTGACAGGCAAAATGCTGGATGGTTCGGGCTTGGATTTCTAGTGGCAACTTGATGCAACACCAAAATGAAGCAAAGATGCAGTAGCCACCAGTGGCATGCAGGCTGGAGTCACTGCACGCAATGCCAATGGGCATCCTGGGTATGAGGTGGGCAACCGGACATGCCTTGAGGATTGTGTTGGTTCCAAGGGTGCATTTGATTGTATTGCGGTCAATGAAATGCAGGCACCTGCAATGATTATGGTGCAAGGCATGTTTCCTGCATGGAATGCACACTGGTCATCTCTGTCTGTGGTGGCTAGTGTGGACCGTATGGCCTTGAGTGTGCAACGGAAGGTGTGGCTGGTGTGGATGAGATGCACTTGCTTCCAATGCAATGCTGAGGCCAGGGATGAGTAGATGTGGCTGAGAAGGAACTTCAACCAGGGGGTGCCGAACCCAATGTGGTTGAGCTTGCCTGTGAGTATCTGGGCTTTGTCAATGATGAAAGTTCATCGATGCGGTCCCCACATTGTGCGGAGGATGGTTATGACTTTGGCTAGGAAGTCAGGTGGGACGCCTACTGTGAGTCTGCATGTGTTGATTGGAGGCCAAGAATGTGGTTGACTGGCACAACCATCATGTCAAGCAGCTTGTCCCGGGATATTAGATCTTGTTGCCTCATGAGGTCAGACTCACCAAGGACGATGAAGATGGCTTCTACGCTGACTGCAGTGGTGCGCTCGAAGCGTGTCACATCAGCGATATCCAGATTCATGTTGTCATCCACATACATCTGGTGAGGTGTGGTGACCAAAGCACCATTGATGTCAAGGACACTGGGATTGATGGCATCCTTGATTGCTTATGTGAGCACAGGTGCCAAAAAGGGTTTGAGAGAGCAGCTCCACCATATTCTGTCAAGTATGGCATGGTGCTTCAGCACGAGTGAGGAATCATGGAATAGTTGTGTGGCCAAACCCAATTGGATACACCAGACTGCCTCCCAGTTGGAAGGGCTGAAGTCAGCACCAAATGTGAGTCCAACTTGGAAGAATCGATACTCAGCAAGTATGTATGAGAAGGCCCCAACAACATCCGGATGATGTTTGATCTTACGGAAGCTGGATTTGACGTTGTTGGCATGAATGGCAATGTCATCATGCGGGTAGGATATATGTAGGTTGCATGTGCGGATAAGGATTTCTTCCTGGACAGAGCCAAAATTGCAGTGAAGATTGGAGCCACATGTGGAAGTCATGGAGTTGACAGGGATGGAGTCCCAGTCATATTTTGTGAGGCGTTGAATATCTGGCAATCCTTCTTCTCTAGTTTGATGAGGATATGCTGAGGCATGACGTAGCAATGCAGGACAAAATGCCAGAGCCAGTGTGGGATGTGTAGAACATAATTATAACATTCTTCTTTGTTCATGGTGGCCACTAGTTGGTCCAGACTGCTGGCAATTGAGGGGTAGTTGCCTTTTTGCCAGTAGAGCAGAGTTTTTGCCTGAGTGGTTGAGGCATTGAGGTGGTTTGGACAGCCAACAGTCATGACCCTTGTGTAATGGATTATTAATGTTTTGTCGAGTCCAAGCTCTTGGAGCTGCACCAGGATACTGGTGATGTTGCAGGAAGCTCCTGTGTAGTGGTTTCCAAGGAAGCAAATGATGTTCACAATGCTCAGTTGGTAGTCAAGGAGGCAAGCAAGAAAACATATGCTTGAGAGCTACAAAGTTTGGTTTGGTGATACCAGGCAGAGTTGTACTCTGATAGCCAGAGGAAGTCGTACATGCGGAGGTATACACATGCACTGAGTAGATGTGAGAGCAGGGGATGTGTGTTGTGCAGTGTGAGGATGTCGCTAGGTGGAAAGAAGCCTGCCTTGAGGATGACAAATACTTGTACCACCCTATTGATATTGGCATCAATAAGCCAATTAAAAACTTAGTGACAGAGCAGTGGGAGGACTGGGTGGATACAGAGGGAGTTGGAGAAAGCAGGGAGATGAAAACCCCTTTCCGTGATTTAATCTCATCATTGGTAGGTGAAGTGTACTGGACGCTCAACACAAAAATATGCAAGAATGCATGAAAAAGAAGGGGTACAAATGGCACATCTAATTGCATCATTAATTTCTATCAATTAGTTGATTATTCATCAATAGAGTAAGAATTTGTTTAATTAGTTTAATGAGATATGACTAAAATTAATTTTCAGCATCATTAACACTTTTTGCAAAGCCATAACTGCAATTGCGGTGATAGAGTGAACAACAGAATCTGTTGGGATGATCCGGGGTGTAAACCTTGATCATCTGCACCAACACTTCATCAAGAATGCATCCTCATGGACCAGTGCATGTTCCCTGGCAGCAAAAAGCAACCCTGCAACCATCACTCCCATCCAGTAGAACAGTATAAGCAGCAAGGTTGCCGGATGGAGTTTTCGCAGCATACCACAGTCATGCACTGGCAGACCCATCAACAAGGCATTACTGCAGCCAAAGCAGTGGTTTTGGCATGTGCACCCATTGTTCATGGCAATCATGCCAACAATTGGAACAAGCCATTCTGGAGGCAGGACAGCTGAAACCACTTTTTATCAAAAAGATTACTTGACGTAGGCCAAGGATACACTGGACCTAAAACAGGCGATCAGGGCCAGGGAATCGAACCCTGGACCCACAAAACAATCGTGCTGCACGGGCAGGGGTTCAAACCCTGGACCCACAAAATAGATCATGTGCAAGGCCAGGGGTTCAAACCCTGGACCAATTGAAAAGATCACTCCTACAATTGTGCATCAATCGCTAATATGATTGCACACATGATCATAATAATTTACGTGCGTACGAAATACGCTCAGATGCACAAATGAGTTCCACATGGCACATGTCCGGTGAACGATCGACAACAACCAGACCAACAAAAAAAAACTAACGACAGACAGACAATTTTAAAAATGACAAATCACCTGAAAAGATCATGTTGCTTGCAGAATATATCTTTTTGAGGTACCACATCATGTACCAATTTGTGTACAATTTTACAGGCTGAATCAGCATGCAACAAGATGTATGTGGAATATGTACTACAAAATGTTGATCACGCACATTTACATGATAAATGCATGATAACTGTGTTTTGTTGCAAAATCATTTTTGTAGTCAATTAAGCTCGTAAAAACCAAATTGGCAACAACCCACACAGCCCCACAGCACTTTCACCCTTACCATATAATTTAACTAGTTGTCATCTGCAAGTGCTACTGGTTTGGTTTTTATCATCCAGAACCTACACCACATTACGCTTAGGTCAGTGTTGGTGTTGGTGTTGGTGTTGGTGTTGGTGTTGGTGTTGGTGTTGGTGTTGGTGTTGG
>JALLPD010001174.1:0-12803 GCA_036940065.1 Cyclotella cf. meneghiniana
GTCAATGCATGACAGAGCCTAACATCAAGATAGGTAGATAGGTAAGTATGATAAACGCTAGTAAAACTTATGTAATTCTAAGTACCTATCTACCTACCTGAGTCCCTAATCAATTCACTCACAAGCTCTTTACAGTACTAGTACACCATGTAGGGGTCAATTTTTTTCGTTGAAACTTCAGCAACACTATTAGGTGAGTGAATACAACAACTTTAGCCACTTTTTGACCCATATTGTCAATTTGAAAATCTGGCATTTTTTGAGCCGGGCCCCCTATCATAACCACACAAGCAATGATAACACCACTGCTGGAACTTTGCATTCTTTTTTGTAGTTTTGTTTTTTGGTAAGGAGTGCTCATTTGTCATGGGTACATTTCTTTAGGTGTGTCATAGCTGCAGGGATATTGCATCACATATTTGTTTTTTATGGTGTTGTTATTTGGATCTGGCTCCATCTTAGTAGGGGGTGCGGTATTACCATTTTATTTGCATGTCATAATGAAATCACAGCAATCCATCATGGTGTGGCATTCATGTGTGACTATTTTGATGTGTGGCATTCCTGCCAAGGAAACTCATAATATTTTTGTGGCATCACCATATAAGTGTGGCTACTGTATTTGCCATTGTTCTTGTTTTATTGCCTGCTAACACAACAACACTCAGGTTTGTTCATCCTTGATTTCTGGCTTTTGGTGGGTGTTTGTGCCGACAACATGCTGAGTGAATAATCACAGCGTTGGGATGTATTGATATGTCTTACTGTTTTTCAACACACCAGCACCTCAATTGGGGCATCCTTGTTTTATTTTTATGGTGTTGGGTGTGTGTTGGCCTTGTGTGCTTTGTTCTAGGATGGCATTGCCACTGATGTGTGCCATCACATTTTGGTGTGCAAATGACTGGATGATTTTGTTCCATACAGACAATCAGTTTAATGAATAATCTCACCATTAAGGTGTGCTGATGCTTTTTATTGTATGTTGACAAAATAACACATGGCTTGGGTGTATCCCTGTTCAGTGGTGGTGGATGGATGTGAGAAAAGTGAGCTATGTTTTGGGGTTGAATTTATGGCATTCATTTGCGTAGTTTTTCAGTTAGGATGTGCTGCAAGGTTGCATTGTCATAGAGTTTATGGTGGTTTGCAATATTTCTGTTTTGTATTCTTTTGGATGGGACATTGATCATCTTTGAGCATAGGAACAACTTCAGATTGTTCTTAACTGTGTCCTAATTTTGTCTGTCTTTGTAATTTGATTCTGATTTTGGTATTCATGTGTGATTTTTCAATTTTTGTTAATCTGTCTATATTTGTTTTACAATGCAATTCTTGTTGCTAAAATTATTTTCTTCTCTGTCCCTCAGACCATTCTGCTTTCAGATGTAAATGCACAACTGACACCAAACACACTGAAGCTGAAAGACATCTGGATATTGAGTCTTTGTGATTTTTGTGAGGCATGATCTTTTAGATGGGATGTTGATCATTCGTTAAGTGTGGGAATTAGTTCAGATTGTTCTTAACTGTGCCCTTATTTTGTTCGTCTTTGTAATTTGATATTGATATTAGCATTCATGTTTGGTTCTTTTATTTTTGTTGATGTGTCTGAGTTGTTTTGCAATGCAGTTATTGTCACCAATATCATTTTCTTCCTTGTCTCTCACACCATTTTGCTTGCAGGTATAAAATGATCATGATTGGCACCAAACACACTGTAACTGAAAAGACATCTGGTCATGATGACATTATGCAGAAATTCAGAATTAATTGAATTTGAATTTGTTGCTTTGGGCAGGAATTCTTTACCTCACACCAGAGGAGGTGTTGAGGCTGCTTGCTGGTCTGCAAGCCTTTCTTTATATTCTTCTCTTGCAAACCATTTGGGTTGGCATGCATGAAAGGGCACCATGATGAGAAGCAGTCTCATTTTTGTTGCTTTTCCCTGTATTTTTACTTCAAATTCAACAAAATCAATGAGTTGCATGTTTTCATTTTGAAAAAATCCGAAAAGCATGCAAAGTTCTTGTGCTGATAATAAATTTTTGAGAATTTTTGGAATAAGGCTCAGGTGCATCATTGGAGACTCAACTTGTAGTCATTTTCTGAGTCTATATTACACCCCGATTTGTTCAGGGAATTGGAGAAATGACACTGCATCATTCTGAGGTCCAAACAGGATCCACATTCTAAGGTGTGAATGGGATGCCGCAATATTGTGCTCTTTGGTGTTTCCACATTTTACTTTAAATTCCAAAAAAGCAATGAGTTGTGCATGTTCCTGACAAAGCATGCAAGAAATATTCACCGTTTTTGCACTGATAATTAATTTGCAAGAATTTTGGGAAGAAGGCTCAGGTGTATTTTTGGAGACTCAACTCATGGTCATTTTCTGGGTTTATGTTACCATCCGATTTGTCCAATGACTTCGAGTTATGACTCAGAGTCTTTCTGAGGTGCAAACAGGATGCAGTAATATTGCATTCCTATGCCCTATTATCGAGTTAAACATTGTTCACTGGTTGAGGCTACACACTGAGGGTCTACATCATTTGTTGCGGTTAGGATGGTCATGGGCCGAACATCGAGTGCATAAGCCACTTTTTGCTGTCATTTAAAAGCATGCATATGGCATGTGGCCGCACTAAAACCTCATTAAAAATTTTAAGGTAAAAGGTAACACGGCGATAATTTGTTTGTAAACTGCTATCATGATCATTTGGTAATATCTTGTGCATTTTAACAGGTAATCATGTTGTAAAATTGTAAAACTACCTAAAAATATCAAACTATAAAAATAGATTTGCTGAAGGAGGAATAAGGGAAGGAGAAAGAGGGGGAAATTCTCAATTGTATACAGCTACATTTTTTTAAAAACGCTTATGTTGGTGTTTTTGATAAGAGTCTTAACTATTGTTTATTCAAAACCATAGTGACAATATGTTGATTGCATGTATTGCCAATCGTCCTTGCCGCAAGAACTAAGTTGTTCTCATCAAGGAGAATGAGGGTGGCACCAGATAGGCGGCACAAACACTTCCTTGGGTCAGATGGATCAGATCCACAGTACCTATTGACAATCACTACACTATTGATTTCAAAATTTTCTCCCAAATCAACCTCCAAAAATGCATTGGAATCCTTTGTGTGCGAAAAAGTGATGTTGCTTCCATCAATTGCATTGGAGGCATATGATCTGGTATTGAAGTCGGAGGATTGAATTGCAGTCCCTTGCAATGCTATGTTTGTACCTGAGGAATAAACTTGAAATTCAAAGAGCTGAATTTGCTTCCCACCAGTGGATTGTATTCGTACTCTCCTGACCCTTGAATAGCTCAATACAGTTGGAGAAGTTGATGGTGTAGCTGTTAGATTTTTTGACGGGGACTTGCTTGGAGTTTTTGAATCAGAAAAACATGAAATGAAAGATTCTGACACAACAAGACTGCCACAAGTATTGCCGAGGGTTGTTGATGTGAGGACTGAGTTGTGTTCATCAAGAAGAACAAGGTTGGCACCAGATAGCCGGCACAAACACTCCAATGGGTCAGCTGGATCCAATCTACAGTACCTATTAAAAATCAGTACACCATCAACGTTGAATGTATTACCCAAGTCAACCTCCCAGAAAGCATTAGAATCCTTTGTGTGTGAGAACGTGGAATTGTTACCATCTATTGCATTGGAGGCAAAAGTTTTATCATTATAGTCAGATGACTGAGTAGCAGTCCCTTGCAATGCAATGTTGGTACCTGAGGAATATACTTTAAATTCAAAGAACTGAATTTGCTTCCCAGTAGTGGCTTGAACTCTTACTTTCCTGGCCCTTGAATAGCAACGTACAGTTGGGCGTGCTGTGGGAACTGCAAGGACTTCAGTCAAGTAAGGCTGGAAAATGACTTCAGGATTAAGACCTTCATTGTCATCAAACAGTCTATCATCAATGAGAGAAGAACTAAGGCTACTTGCACCATCAAGTGTAAAAAAGTTTTTTGTAGCATTGATTTTGAAGGCCTGAGTGTCATTGGAAGAAAGAGCAACTGTACTCATTTCATATTGAGAGAGTGGGTTGTGGAATATATTGTTATGGATTTGCCAAATGTCTTCAATTTGAGCCAAGTTGTCATCATATATCAAGAAGTAGCCCCCCATCACAAGAATAGCATGAGATCCAATTGTGGATGAAGGAACAACATTTCTTGCAAAAATATTGTCGAGAATGTTTCCTTTGAAATGATTACCATGCCCATAGAAGTTAATCACCTTACTCGCCATATTGCCTCTCACAATATTCACTGCAAAAAAGAGGCTGTTAAAGACATCGCAAAACTGCAAATTAAGAATTTCATTGTCACGCTTGAAGCTTACTATAAAAATGCAATGACTCATATGCATTGGCTTGCACTGTGACACAATCATCTGAGGCTCCACACACATTATCCTGAAATCTGTTGAAAGAAATGGTCACCTGCTGAGAGATAATGTGCAAAGGCCGTTTGGTTTGTGTAAAATTTGAGTCTTTCACATAACTGTTGTGTACATAGTACAAAGACTGTTCAACATAAAGCCCTCTGTTGGAGCCATTTGAAACTGAACAAGACATCATCACGAAATCCCCACCACTTCCTGAGAGGGTTGGAAAGGGTAGTTAGATAAATCACAGAAAAAACAAAGAAAGGGACAAATGAAAATGTTACCGTAATAAAAAGAGATTTGATCTCCACCATTTCCATAAATCTTTGATTGCCCAATCACAGCCGACCAAGAATATGAAATCATCACTCCATTACAAAGACACCCTCTGATATCAATATCTGATAAAGAGATCCCACCATAGGCGTAGCTGATGTAGAGTCCATCATACCCTGCATTTTGAATGCACACTCCATTGAAAACCAAGGCATCAACAGGAGCATAAACATAAATACCATAAGCAGATCGGCTCCAATCCCCTATAACTGACACATGCTCAAGCATCACACTAACTTGATCCAGGTATAAAGAAGCAGCATTAGTGATTGATGCGCCAAACTTCAAGTAGCAGTGACGAAGGATGGAACCATCTATATACTGGTTCCCTTCACCAAAAATAGTCCCAATGCTGCTGGGTCCAAAGTATACTCCATCAAAAACAGTTGAATTTTCAATGTCAATCTTGCCGTATTCAATAGTCAGATTTTGGGTTGGGACCAATAACACAGGATCATCCACTTCACCAAGCACCTTTAGAATGCCACTCTCAACACGTATTGATGCATACTCAGCAAACATTATACGGACACCAGGCTCAAGAATCAGCTGGGCCTCTGGATGGCGAAGAATGATGGAACTAACAGCATAATATAGCCCACGAGGTACAACCACAGTTTCACCAGTTGACAATATACCGTCCAGCCTCATGTTTTCTAAATCAAGTATTGGCACAGAAGGAGGTGAAAGAATAATCTGTGTCATCTCAGAATCTGAGAATAATGATTCAAACTCAATAGTGACAAGGGCTGCATTATAGGTGCTGTCATATGTACCCCTATGAAGCTCATGAAAAGATGTTGTTGACCAAAAGTTTGGTCCAATGTGGGTAATCCCATTGGTTGAATAGTGATATAGTTGGTTTGTCTTGATGTAGAACTCAACAGTAACATCAATGAGAGCATTGTGAGTGAGCTCAAGTTGGTCCACATCACTTCCAATTTCAATTGCTGTGTTCCCCTCAACACTGATAATTTTGTTGTCTCTGAAATATATCCAACTACCATCTATTTCATAAACACTATACTGAACTGTGGCATGTTTAATAGTGTTGTTTGTTGCTGTCATGTTTGAAGTCCCATGTATGACCCATAGTTTCCCCTGTGATGTAAGATTTGACATGACATTACCATCCAATACAACACAGTCACTGTAGATGTTGATAGCATCATTAACCACTCCTCCTCCCAACAAGTTGTTGTCTTCGAATATTACTGTTCCTCCCCCTTGATATATGTAAACAAAACCCCCAATGACTAAATTGGCTGTCAAAGAAACATTCATTATGGCTATAGATGCTGGATGATAGTAGCCATAAATGTACATGGCATATATGTTGGAGCTTAGCAATGAGCAATCCATCATGCTGTTTTTCATTGAGAAGGCATTTGTAACTGTATAAAGTTCAACTGGATAATAATATTGAGGGTTTCCGTCCACATAGCTGTAGCTGTAGAAGAAGTTCTCAATCTCCACTGAGTCCGCATACCCTACATAAATCGCACGCTGATAGTATGAGCGTGGTTCAATATGGCAGTTGAGAAGAGAGACTGACACTTGCTGCCCTTCCACATAGATAGCATTTCCAGAGTGGCCTGTTGAAATGAACAGGCCATCAATTGATACTTTGGCTTTCTCAGCAATATAAAGACCATTTCCCCAAACCCAGATTGTTGCATTACTTGTTACAGAGAGGTCTTCAAAGAAGTATGAACCACTACCCCTAATTGATATTCCATTCCCCATCCCATCAACGATGGATACATGCTTATAAGGAATGAAAGAGGGTCGGTCAATTGAGAGTGAGTAGCCTCCATCAGATCCTGTCCCCGAGAAGCGAACGTGTTCAAGTACAATGCCCTCTGCAGAGATGAAGAGGAATGGAAGCCCCTGTGATATTTCTGTTGGAAACCAACCCAGATCATACGTTTCCCCAAGAAAATCAGGATCATACAAGAACCAGTACACTTCACTTTGAGGCGAATACTCAGAGGAAGGGCATGTTGGTAAAAATTCTGAGCTCTGGTCTTGCGATACATATGATGCTCCACATCCACCTGGAAATCCATACCCAGGCAGGAATTCACAATAGCTCCATTGATTTGTACCAGCTAAGAAGTCTTCCATTGATCCATACAGCTCTGTTTGGTAACATTGATCAAAAATCTATGATAAGGATCTTTAATGTATAATGATTGTGGTGAAATTCTGATGTATGACCTACCGAAATCTAACCCAAACACATTGTCAACAGATGTAAAGTTGCAAGTCATGGCATCATATGCATCAAAGGAGGCCACAGGGGAAATTCGCTTGTAGAAAATTATTTGGTGGGAATCTGAGCACAAGGGGCAGTATCTGACAAGGCTCCTCCATTGTGAGGTTGTGAAGAGGCTGTTAAAGTCATCCATACCCACAGAGTATGATATTTCATGATCATACGCCATAAGAAGCTTAAAGCCAGCAGAAATCCGTATCTTTTTCTCAATCGCCATCCCAGCCCATCTGCCAGAGTGGTTTTCAAATGTTATGGGTTTGTCTTTTGTTCCTTTAGCACTGAGCTCACCTTTGCGTATCAAGATGCTTGAACCCTCATCCATCTGAATAGTAACATTAGGCAAGATCTCAAGAAAACCGTCAATGATCAGTGAGCCATCAGACATGTATGGGGAGCCAGCTTCATCAAGTGTGACAATTTCATCTTCCAACAACAAGCCTGAAAGAATGCTACCCAAGTGCAAAAAGCCACTGCTCATCGAAGGCGACTTGCTTGGGTGCTTGGAAGGGGACTTGCTTGTGCGGTTGGAAGACTCAAAAATAACTTGAGGGTAGAGGCCTTCATCATCATCAAATAGTCTATCATCGATGAGAGAAGAACTAAGGTTACTTTTACCATCAAGTGTGAAAAGGTTGTCGGTAGCATTTATCTTGAAGGCTGAATTGTCATTGGTGGATATACCAGCTGTACTCATTTCATACTGTGAAAGTGGGTTGTGAAACTTGTTGCCATGGATTTGCCAAATATCTTCTTCGAAACCTGTAGAATTGAAGTTGCCATTATCATTGGTTTGAAAGTAACCCCCCATCATCAGAATAGCATTAGATCCAAGTGAAGATCCAGGTACAACATTTGCCTCAAAGATGTTGTCAACAATTACACATTTGATATGGTTATCATAGTAATGACCGTACCCATAAAAATTCATGACCTGACTGGCCACATTATCTCTCACGAAATTTGCTGCAAACAAAATATTGTTAGAACTGGTCAAACAACTGCAAAATGACAATTTTTTTTGCTGTTTGATTTCCTCACCATAAAAATACAGTGATTCATACACAACAGCTTGGATAGTGACACAATCATTTATTGAGGATTCACATGTATTATCATAAAATCTGTTGAATGCAATGTCCACCTTCTGAGAAATAACATGCAAAGGCCGTTTGATTTGAGTAAAGTTTGACTCCTTCACAGAACTGTTATGGCCGTAGCCATAAATATGTTCAATGTAAACACCTCTGTTGCTTCCATTGGAGACTGAGCAGGAAGACATTTTGAAATCCCCACTGGAATCTAACATGAAATAAAAACAGTTCTGAGATGACTTGAAGTGAAACAGAGGACCAAAGGAAACAGCAAAGGCAAATCTTACCAGAAACCAAATATACTTGATCTCCACCATTCCCATCAAATGTTGATCCACGGATATCAGAAGACCCATAGAAATGAATTGTGAGTCCATTATATTGGCATCCACTGATATCAATGTCTGATAGAGAGATCCCACCATAGGCGTAGCTGATGTAGAGTCCATCATACCCTGCATTTTGAATGCACACTCCATTGAANATTCATCTTCCAACAACAAGCCAGAAAGAACACTTCCTGACTGTAGAAATCCTGAAGTGGTATTGCTTAAGCTAGGCACGAAAGAAAATGTAAAAAAATTGTAGAGAGTGTACTGCATTCTGGACTGAGATTTTCATGTGATACGAACCTCTTCGTGTCATTTGTCCCAGGATTGTTATCAAATGTGGTTAAAAAACCTATGCCTTAAGAAAATAGACTCTCTTTGAACAGAAGGACTTACATTTAAAATGGTCTCCTCTTGTTCACCTGATGATTTACTCATGGCTGCTGCATATGAATTTGTTCGTACCAATAGAATGCATACAATCCTACCAGTGAAGTTCCTGGAAGAGAGCTTGAACCATTTAATGTTGCATCCATGAAGATGTATTTTTTCAATTTCCCTTGTCACTACAGTAAATAGAATCATGATGATAAGAAGAAAGACTCCATTCCATGATAGCTCTCTGGGTTAAATCAATGGAACACAAGTAATATCAATGAGAAAGTCAACTTATACATTGCTGACAGCTTTGAATTCTTACCCAGTTGTCAACAACGTCAAGATATTGATCACATGTGTATTAAATGATGCAGTCAAGCAGAAATACACTTCATCGCTTGCGTTACTGCTGACGACACTTGTATTGGATTCGGACCTTGCCTTGTTGAGCTTGGGTAGAGGTTCACGCCGAGCAGTTGAAGGAAAATGAGATTCTCTAAAAACAGGACTGCATTTTTGTGTACTAGATGCGGGAAACTCACTTCTTGACATAAAGGTCTTGATGGAAGCATAAACATATCAGACCTAGACTTCGTCTTGCCAAATTTCTTGAGAGGGCAGGTTTCAGTTTCAGGCAGAGCCATGTTATGCCGTTCTATGATGTTCGCGGAGTAACATAGACTAATTTTTCATGGCAGGAAAAGAGACGGGTCCAAATTAGATACCCAGATGATTAAATAAATATTGTGAGATGTCATGTGGGTTCCACAAAGCATATCATAATCTTACCCAGAGGAAGAGATCTGCCACGTAGTGCTCACACTATTGAGTGAATAATTTAATGAAAAATAAAAGACAGAATCATGAGTAAGAAAACCATTAGATCCCAGGTCGGCTGTGGATATGTCGTTGGATAGAGAAAACAGTTTGTGCTTTAGGAAGAAAGGAGAGCCACACCAATAAGATAAACTGGATAGTCTAAAATGAAAGCAACACACATGAGAGCTGGGATAAACTCACCTTGTAAGAAGACAGAGTGTGGAGAGTTATATTGAAGGACCTAGATTCCATCACATGAAACCTATTGAGAGGGCTGGTCTCAATCTCTGACGAGGTAAAATCAACATAGGCCCCGATAAACATACAAGAAGGTATACTGGTGCAGGCATGAATGGGATGGACGAAATTTAGATGAATCCTCAGAAAAGATTGCCTAAGAAAATTCGGCTTTCATGTATACAAGTTAAACTGACCTGGTGAAAGAGAACCCATGAATTTCGCCCAATCGTCCATCCGAAGAAGTAATGGCATAAGAAACCAAGGCATGAACTGCAAGGAAGCTATCAGCTTCAAGACACAAATTGCTAAACACATGTGTAGGCAAAAGTTCATGCTTCAAAAAAAAATGGGAGCAATGAAGCAATCAAACAAGGGGACAATATAAAATCAAATCAAGGCATATGTGTAATGGGGAACTCACCCCTACATGTGAAGCAGACAATGGTGGGGGAGTGACATCTAATGACCGATATTCAAGCTTGTCAAATGAATCGAGAGGGAAGGTTTCAATTTTAGACAAACCAGTCCCATGAACATTCTCACAAGGTAGACTTATGCTGCCATGACTAAAATGTAGTTTGTTGAATATGGACAGGATTGTTACATCGAATTGCCAGAGACAATTCGATTTCCACAAAATATATATCAGACTTACTCGATGGAGCAGATCCACTCCATTTTCCCCGCACTTTTGCCAACAAAAGATGGGGCGAAAGAAACGATATTATCATCAGCAAGAAAGCTGTCAGCAATGAGACAGGTATTGGGTTTATCGTTACGCAGATTCAAGTGCTCAAGCTTTGAAAAACATACAAGAAATGAAGCCATGAAATGGATGAGACTCATGCGATAGTAATCAATAATGCGCATCGTGTGAGCAACTAACGCTTTTGTGTGAAGCAGACAAAGATTGGTCTAGAGACATAGACTTCGTCACGTCTAACATCTTGTCAGGGTAGACATTCACTTCGGAGGTAGCAGGATCATTTGGAGAAATGAAATCTTGGAACAAAACTTGGCTGATGACATAAACAGGATAGAAAGAATATGTGCTTTGCAGTTCCAGTACTGGAATAATTTGGCGTTCGACATCATACAGTGCATTCTTACTTGTAAGGGCAGAACGGCACCGGATTGCATGGGCTTCTACGGAAAGACGCAGCACAAGAGGCATCCAAACTATGGGCTACAACGATGTCATCAAATTCCAGAATGGCAGCGGGCTTTGAGGTAGTTGCCATGAGGGAGATTCCGTGCTCGAAAAATGGCAACCAGAAGTTCGGGGATGTCCATGCAATGCCACCGTAATCGATCATGCGAGCCTTGAATAAGAGATAGCAGAATGCAATGATGGTTCCCAGCGATGTTGTAACAAGTAGTGATTGTGCACTAGTGAAATAGAAAATTCACGGAGCACTCACAAAGTTCCAGACAAACGGGGGCGGTTTCACGGTCTCTCCAAATGCTTGAGAGGCCTAGATGGGTCAGAGGGGGAGCAGCAAATAGAGGTGAATAGAATCGTGGCGAAATAAATGTAGGGGATATGGAAGATGAATTTGTTTACCATTACATCCATGTTTTGACGATCTCCAAGCTGCTTGAGACCGACGCCTGGAAGAAGGTACTTTTCGCAGAAGAACGAGCTTATGATAACGCCAGAGACGGTATCATTCGCGGATTGAGTCGCGATAGCCAACGATGTGATCGCGGCCGCGAGATTGTAAGGATGAAGTTGCATGGCGAAGATCTGTATTGTTGGGGTTCTCGGTGAAGAGTGAGATACTACGAACAAAATGCTATATGGTAGGTAGAGAGGTGATATTTTGTGTCTGTTGTGCAAAATACATTTTTTGATCAATGAGGTGTTTGGCTTTGTTCGATTTTATTCTTTTCTGTCACTCCGAGGCAGTTTTTTCCTTGTATTCGTCCTAAGGCCTAATCATATAGTTGAACAATCTCTATATGTCATCGTCTAATTCTCCCTGGTGGACCTTCGCGCAGGTCAGTTTTGCTTCCTTACTCCAACCTAATGTGTGTTTATCGGGACGTCGAATGACCGCGTGGATGTTGCCTGTGTCCACTGTCGGCACGCAGGCACAGGAAGCGCGGCGAAATCACATCATCTTTTTCTATTCTACCTCTTATTTAAAAAGACTGCATGGCAATAGAAGTCAAAAGTGAGTCCCATTCACACAATCATCATCACGGAATGCTGTGACTCTTTCTGGAACGATGATGGCATAACAGGAACAAAGACTGCCTGACTAAAATTACAGGACTGGTAAGGAAACAGCGGAGACAGGAGTACCGTGAATGCTGCATGGGCAATTAGGGCGCAAGTATTGAGCCATCAAGAATGCAGCACCGAAACAGTCCCAATGCAGCAGGAACATGGTGTTTTGGCAATTCTACAGATTTCTTCTACAGTCGAACAAGAAATTTAGCAATTCCCCGGTTCCTGCAGGAGGGGGTTTCCATTGCCACAGCTTTCCTTGCTTATTAAGGCCGAGTCTGTACCACAGAAAACAACATACCATAGTACAATACCATAGTATTTTACCCGACTCTAGATTATGAGCTGGGGGAACTATGATGGTGTGTCTGTACCATATAGAAAAACAACATCTTACTATCGTACCCCTCGATGTGCACTGCCCGCGATAATAGAAAAGATACCATAGTACCACAGTATCGTACCAGACGAGGTTATGGGCACTACGACATACTAAGTGACCATCATCAAGAAAGAATTTTGAGTGGGATGATGTCAGGGAACGATGTTGCAGCGGCCTAGGTATGTTGTTGCACGCCTAGCCACGATGTACTCCAATGCGGAAAGACAATGCAAGATCATACCCCTCCCGACGACGGACAGATAGTAAAATCGTAGTGCCCATAACCTCGTCGGGTACGATT
>JALLPD010001175.1:0-12799 GCA_036940065.1 Cyclotella cf. meneghiniana
AGTCTTCTGGCAAGACCATGATCAACCATGGTACAACCCTACAGCCATTAACTGTAGAAAAACAAGTTATCATGTAAATTACATGATAAAAATATGAGGACAAGCTGTATGTAGTCCTCAGTTTAATCAATTCAATAGCATGTAATTTTAATCTTAAATTACCAAGATGCCATTCCTACTTCTTACTTGCAACTAATTTTCACCCACCATTCAGCTTAGGTCAGCATGTGATCAGGGGTATTGACTAATTTTAAGTCTAATCATGTTTTCAGGTCTAAAAATAGACTATGAATGTATTGCTCAGCGGGAAAAAATTACCCTAGGCATTATTTTCAATTGCCTCCTCATTTTATGCGGGACTACTTAGAGCTAAGTACTGAGTACCACTTCTTAGTTTATGTAGCACTAATGCAAATTAACACCTCACAAGTGGACTTTTTTATACAGCATGTGCAATATATGCAATGCAAACAATACTACAATGAGTGGAGTATACCCACATAACCTGGGAACTATTCCTCTGTGATGTACCAGGGCAATATTTTTCTGACTACATGTTACAAACATGTGTCGGCCTGTGAGTAGAACTCACTTCAACTGGCTGAGTGTGTAACTCATCGTGCATCTGTGGCTATTGCTACTCTTGGTGTAAAGTAGCACAGTGTTGTGCCACGCAAAACTTACCAAGGGTGCAGACAGCTTTGGGAAAAAAGTGATGACTGACTGATGATTGAATGATCAACAAGCATACTGAATGGACAGATGATGGATGGTCAGACTAAGGACAGATGATCCGAATAAGGTCGCATGAAGGCTATTAATTGATAGTGACCTAAGCATTTGTAGACAGATTAATTTTTGTAGAAACAGCTGAAGCTTGTTGTAAAATGAGTTTTATAAGTTAATTTAACAAGAATGAAAACTGCATGGTTTACTAGATATCCCATGTATTCACAACACACAGTGGATCCGCAGAAGATTGGTGATTGGTTGGAGGATTTGAATACTGTTCCTTTCTTCATCTGCCAATCCCATGAGAAGTTTTCTGATAATAAAACATTCTTTGGATAAATGTTTCTGGCAAACATACTTGATAGGTATGTGTCTTTAATATATTGTTTTCTGGGAAACAATATCTTATGACTTTGTCCTTCCTTTGTTTGTACAAAGTGAAGAGGACCTATGGAGATTCCAGGTGGAAGTTAGTGCAGCTTACATGTGAAAGTAGTTAATTGGCCTGTGTCAGAGCCTTGATGTGTGGTGGTGCGAAGAAACTTTGGAGTTTAGCTATGATATGGTAGTGACCTAAGCCGATGGTTAGGAGGATTTTGAATGTAGCAATTGTGAAATAAATTCTTTCCAGTCAATTGGAAGTTATTTTTATGAGCTATTTAAAACTGTTTCAAACTGATGACTGCCAATGGCAAGTCCATGTACTTTTACAATTTAATGTACATTATAATCAATTTTTCACAGAGATTGGCTGTAATCTTGACCAACTCTCACAGGGATTGGTTGCAGGTATGTGAAATTGCATATTATTTTCCGAGAAACTGATATTCTGTGCTTTCCTACTTCCTCTGTGATCCACAAAGAGGAATACAGTTCTTGTGCCTTAATTGTGGGAATAATACTGGATAAGATTCCCTGAGAGTATCCTTGGCACATGTCAATGCCACTGTCGTGGCCGGACATGCTATCAAGATCTCATTGTATAGTAATCACTTCTATGGACACAGCTTGAATCCTGTCTATCTATTTATTAAAAGCCTATTATATTACACCATCATGGATGACAAAACACCCAAAGCTGATGTCAAAATGGCAAACACCCCAGATGATACAGCAAGAAAAAAATTGAAAAAAAGCACCTCTGGTTCAACACTTTGAAATCAAGAAATGTACTAGCAGTACAAACAATTGTGTTGTTGAGAATTTCCCTTTCATCTTCCATTCATCATATTTTGTGCTGTAATATAGATGTTCCTCAAATTGTTCACTCTGAATCATCTTCTTACTCTACTGTGCTGTAACCCCGCATAATCTGATTCGACTAGTTGTTATGTGGTCCTGAGACATCTGTGCCGACACCTATGCCATCTGCCCCAACTCTCTCAATGAACCTAGCATTGAATATCAAGCTAATCCAAGTCTCATGAACAACAATGGTCTAAACATTGCCTTCGGGAAATGCTGATGCATTTTCCATTTAGATTGTACTCAGAGGTGGTCAAAGACAAGAAGTGTTTGTTCTCTTTGTAATAAGGAGTGGGATATTGCAAAGATTGAGAGGATTCTGAGGTGAGAACGGAGCACAGTCACCTGTGTGCATTGTTGGTTCATCACAATGATGCTGATGAATAGTATCATTTTTCCTAAAGAGGCAAATAATTCATGTGCAAAAATGTGATGCAGTCACTCCTCACCAGATGAAATGGCTTACGATGAGCTCATACATTCAAGATTGAAGCGACAAGAACAGCAATGGATTGATTTCTACCTTACATTTTGTTTCATTTCACAACAAGAGATAGCTAGATTTTATCCATCTCCCTATCTTACCTTGTACGTCTATAGAAAAACCTAACTTACAACAAGAATAGTCACAAACCAATTTCGCTCTGCATATTTTGACAGAGAATGCCACCAGTGATTCCTAGGACACCCATTCTTAGATCTTCTAATTATTCGGCAGTCTGAGACGGATTCAAGTCCTTTCTCCATGGCATACCACCGTATCGCTGATTCCATAAGCCATCTGTTGCAGTAAATCTACCTGGTTGTATCCCCTTCACTGTAAGACCATTTACACCACCCCAGCTCAAGCCTAAATCATAAACATGAGGGTTGGAATTGACATACTTGACAATCAAGCTGATTGCAGCTTCATCAATTGCGAATTCCTGGACGTACAGCCCAATAGAGAGCTCATAATGTTCCTTATAGTCTTGAATTGTGCTGCATGTCCCATCTGACACTTCTTCATAAGTGAAGTCTTCATGTTCTGCTGCAGACTTGCGATAACGTTCGACCCGCAAAAGTTTTGTGAAAAGGTCACTTGTGTTAGAATCTTCATCACACACCGTACTTTCATCACAAGTTTCACTATCTACGTCAGAACAGATTTTGAGGTTTGTTCTGTTTGGCATAGTTACTTTGGCATATGGCTTCAGTCTATATCCTTCTTTGATAAGTTCCCCATCAAAGCATGGATTCAATCGATGTATAAGGATGTTTTTGACTTCGACAGCATCGTAGAGATTAGGGTAGTCCCACAGCAAACTGCCAGCATTGAAAAACACTCTGTCCCCTCTTTTAACAAGACCCTTGTAACAACTCAGTTGCAGGTCCCCAGCAGAATGAAAGAATATGATTTCATTCACTGAACTGCTGCAATATTGGGAAATGTCACGGATTTCTTCAACAAAAAACGAAGCTGTTGAAATGGACAATAGATGGCGTAACGGTTAGAGAAAGATTTTCGGAAATCAAAAGTGCGAGAGGAGGAGAGATACCTATCCCTTCAACTCTAGCCCCCGAATCACGAAGATAGTCAATGACAAGTGCCCACACGCGACGGGATACATGCCTCGACTTCATATCCAATAGCAGCCCAAGTGGAGCTGAACACTGCATAATGTTCTTGAGAAGTAAAATTGACTCATTAAAAGTTTTGTCTGGGCAAATAGAAGCCTGGTTCAGAGACGTCGGGACTACAGATCGCTTTGGATTTGGCGTTTTGCTCTTCTTGCGCCTACGGCGGTATCTCTTGCCTGCATGACTACGGTTTGATTTGTGAGGAGATGTTTCACTTGCCGTGGATCCGTCTGTGGACATGTCATCGTAATCATTGTTGACCTCATCATCAACCTTGGTGTTTCTTTTCATGTAGATTTTTTTAGGTGGACCAACTGGCTTCTCTTTGATTTTAACACTATTGACACCTTTAGTTGACGCGCTTTGATCATCTCCAATATCATCAATGCCACCAACCTCATCATCTGGCAATCCCAAGCTTTCATCTGTTTCACTGTCGCTGCTTTCATCGTTGAATTGACCCATACCGAGTCCTAGTTTCATGGCCTCTGAATAAACGGCAAGCCACTGCTTTGCAAATATTCCACCCCCGAGAGTCTTTCTTGTTCTTTTCACGCGAGAAAAGTTATACTTTTTGAACCACCCAGTCTGCTCTAAAACCAACTGCATAACGTTGCCGTGAGCAATCAACATTCTTTCTACTAAAATTGATGTTCTTCGACGTATTTCGGTGTCATAGTATTTCAGCACAAGCCGTTCGCTGGAATAATTTGCGGGCGGCGAATGAGTAGACCCTCCTGAAACAGCATGGGTCTCCTCTTTGGGATCTGCGAGCCTTTCTTCACTATCACCCATCTGTCTAGGTTTTTTATTCCGTTCACGAGAATCTTTTTGTCTTTGTACAAATGCCTCTTTTTCATTCAAAACTATTTCCACTCGCTTGACCAAGTATGGATCCAAAAAGACATCCCATTCTAAAGTGGGTACTCTTCCACTGAATTCGAGTTCATGAGCAGTGCCATATGCTGCTACGACAGGATTACTAGCACAATGTCAAAAGATGGACAGAGACAATGTGAGGAGCGGAGCGTTGACGGTCCAGTTGAATGTTAAAAAACTCACTTTTCCGCCCAATGAATCAATTTAGGTGCAGGTGCATAGGATGCCCGCCTTGATATCTCGACATAAACATCCGGCATCAAAATTCGCAGAATTCCTATCCAGTGAGGATTTGTCAGCATAAAAGGTGCTGCCCCGAAAAATCCTGCGTCGAACAACCATAAACCTAAAATTAATACAATTTATCATCAAAGTAGAAATGCGGGTATCTTTTAGGAAACTTACCTCCATGAACATAAGGGACATTTTTGATTTCTCCGTAAGCAAATGGCATTTGATCATGTGAGACAGACTCCATAGCAAAATTTGGAAGCGTCAAACTGTTCTTGATGCGCCCTGGGAAAAAGCTATGATAGTCACTGACGGTATAACTTGCTGTTCCTATTGATGACCCACCAATGCTAACCGCATCATCTTCGCCACTGGTGTATTCACTGGAATCAATTCGTTTCCGTGCACCACCAGAAGACGCCAACATTCGAACTCGTTCGTGATGACTACTCTCGTGTCCGTGCCTTGTCAAGGCGGATGCAACAGTTCGCTTTTTTGTAGAGTCACATGGCTCCTCTGAATCGGATTGAGCCAACAATGAAGAATTACTTGTGCTTCTAATAAGCTTGACACGATTTTTATGTCTTCGTTCAAACATTTTTTGAGCTTTTAATAACTTTCTGTTCACTCTGCGTGCCAAGTAGCCATCTCGTCCTTTAAGATACGATTTTTGCAACTTGCTCCAAAGCTTTGACCCGAGAACAAATCTCTTCGCACGCTGATCTGCCTCCTGCAACGACGACTTGCGTCGTTCTGCTTCCGCCCCAGTTAAGTATTGTGAACTACCGTAAGGCTGACGCAACCAAACACGTCGCCTTCTTCGAATGGTTCGAAACGTCGATACCCCAAAGAACAATGACAGGGCAGTTCTAATGAAGGCAAATAGTCCATGTGGCATATGCCAAGGATTCGATCTTGTCGCTGCATCATAATTACCCCAAGGAACCTCTCTTAACACAATATAGGTAATGATCCAAAATGCAATGAGATAGCTTCCAACTGTGTAGGCAATGTGACCCAAGATACTACTGAGAAAGTGATCCCAACCAAAGATTTGATCCTCCAATGCCATTCGTATCTGTAAGGGTATTAATTCGTCGTAGGTGTGACCATCGATTTCATCTTCTATATAGTCCATGACTTCCATGACCTAACTCAATTTAAGATTCATTTAGATATTGTGACGATTAGCGAGGCGGGTATATGTGACAATGTGAGAAATCAAACTAGAAATGCGCAAACTCACAATATCTTCTTCCTCCTCATCAGATCCCTCTTCAGGTATGGATCCCATTGTTGAGAATTCCGAACCAGAAACATTGACAGCAGGTGAAAACACCTTGCGTTTGGTCTGCGCCGGACTGGGACCATTGTTTGCGAAACCCGCCCCCCTCCTCTGTTTCCCATGAGTGGGCGTCCGACTCAGTTGCTTTATGCCTATTTCATCCAGTAGCTTGGATTTTTCGGTAGAATACAGCATATTCTCGCTTCCCGCTTTGGACGGCGACGAATCTTCGTCGTCGACTTCAGGGCCGGTGTTAATGTTCAATCGCTTCTCGGTCGGCTCAAACAAGGAAGACAACTCGACACTGCTGAGAGAGGATGTTCTACCATTCTTTCGAGGAAGAGTGGCAGAGTTTTCATCCACGTCCGAATGGACGGTACGGGATATTACGTAGTCAGCGTAATCCACTTGCTCCTCAGCCATGGCAGTTGTCAAGGATTGCTTTGTGTGAGTAACAAGTAGGAGAGAGATGCTTCTGACGATGAAATTGCGCTTCTTTTCTTGATCACTGACAAGATATAACAGAAGTGCCAGGGTAAGGATGAACCCGTTCTCTTGTTATCCACGAACATCCTCGTAGACGCGTTTCAACCAAACGTAGCTGGCGAAAAGACCGTAGAGAAGCTAATCATCGAGGTTGTGAAAGCGAAGAAAGTTGATGCAGGGTTTGCGTGAGCGCATGATGGTGGGTCGTTAGTGTATGGTACGGTATCGTACAAGACAATCCCATACGTACCATACCTACCACGTAGGTAATCTGAAAAGCCATGTCTACCTTTAACATTTCTATCATTAACGATACTTTTTTGAAATCAATGCCGCGATCACTGTGATTGATGCCTCCAATTTAAAATGAAATACCAATAAGGTATAGGCATCACATCCTACGAGAAGAATTTTGTGGAAGAGCACGACGACTGCTTGGTGTGGGTATTATGTAGCGTGTATTGTACGATGCCATGACAACTTCCCTGCACAGGTATCGTACATTACCATCGAGTAAAAGAACAGAGATTTTATCGATTCATTTTCTCCACGACAGGAATCTTCTGACGTCAATGGTACACTATTGACGAGTTCCTCGAGGAAAAAATAATCAGCCTCTAGCTAAAGCCAATCAGAACGCGATTTCTTTAAAGGACCACAACTGGCAAAGCGATCGTCGGCGATAGATGTAACTGGAGTTGTCAGACACGTGATTCCGCTGAATCAACGCTAGATTCCGCTGAATTTTCGCTTCGTTCCGTGAAAATGTTCTTGTCGAAGTTCGTTGATTTACATATTCTCTCAAGTCCTAAAAGTTGTTTGGCGATCAGAATTTCATCGGAACATCCTTCATGAAGAATCATGGCTTTTGTATGTCTCTACATGATATATATAGCAGCATGAGCGCACAGTTGTTCTCTCTCTGTAGAAAAAAATTTCGTAGCTGCAATACCCCGCGAGACATATCGGGTGGTGACATCTCTGTAGGGTAATTTTTCCGTTGAATGTACTAAAGCCTCAGACAGCCATCTTCAATGCATTTTTGAAAAACAAGTTATGCTTATGGTATTCTAGATCTGGAGTAGACATTATGTTCACTGCAGATCTGAAGTAGATGTCTGATTGGGATTCATAGATTTCATTAGTACTCTTGAAGAATTTCTATGCAAACAAGCTCGCTGAATGCATACCATAATAAAACATAACTGATGAACCCGTTATTGACTAAGTAACAAGCTTTCCCTTCCATGAGATTCATCTGATTCATTTTCGTCATTCTTGCCCCCCACAAGCAACCAAGCACCAAACAGTAGAATGAGCAGTCCTATTGGATACATGATGTTATTGGCAACACCGTCTAACTCCTGAAAAGTACTGTAATGTACAGCACTCATACAGGTTGCTGATAAGACAAATGATGACACAAACATGGCAGACGAATATGTTGCGTCGAATCGCTTCATACACGCTGCAAGAAACAATAACCCGACGAAGGCTGTAAACATAGCCAAGAAAGCGAATAGGAAAAATACTGACGGTAGGGGTTTGGTCGTAGATATTGATAATGCATCTTTGAGAAAATTTTGAAAACCAGTTATTGTTCCCCCAATTGAACCCCATGCCATTTTACGCAGTAAAGAAGTCTCGGAACTGGTGTAGATGGAAACGATCAAGAACCCTAAAACGATTGCCATCAACGCGAGGAACGCCAAAAACATCGGATCTTTGTAAGAGTTGACCTATTTTCATGGTTGAATCAAACATGACAATTAGTCAATGTCAAAGCGAAACTCATCTAACATAGAGATAACAATAACGAGTATACTAACAACTTCTTCAAGTGTGACACCTGATTTGTTGGTGTGATCCCCAAACGCAGCAACTATCACTTGACCCAAAATGATCAGTCCACATGCAACTTTCTGTCTTCGCTCAGGGCGTTCTCCGACGTAACAACCAGATAAAATCACGACCCAAACGAGCGTGAGTCCAGAAAAGGGGGCCAATATAGATGGATTTGCGTACTTCATCGCTAGAACACAGCATAACGGGTTTAGAATTGTCATTCCTAGCATGCCACTCGCGTACAGAATCCATGATGTTGTCTTCTGGTAATGTTGTTTAGACTTTCTTCTTGGCAACGGTTCCCTCATGGGGTCAAAGAAAAAGCAACTGCCATCTTCTTGATTCATCGAGTGTGAATCGTGCATTGAATCATTTTTTGATGATGCAGCGACCTCCAGGGGTACCAACGGTTTATCATTTCCATCAATAAATGCATGCTCGCTTGTAATTCTCGGAGGGGAGACTGTTCTGTATTTCTTTGTATAGGTTTTCATGTCGTAAGCGCTGGTTAGATCTTGATCATCAATATCAACAGTCAGGCAGTCACATTCTCCTTGTTGCTTCAGCTCAGCAGCGACAAGCCACGACTTCCGTATCGATAGTTTGGATGCAGCGCCAATAATGGAGGCTAGGACGGAATAGGTCACTCCACGGAGCCAATCGACACCATGATCCGATGACATGATGATGCCTGTTCAATTTAACAGGACGATCCCCAACAGTGATGGATAAATATTATTATAGACGCATTTAAGAAAAGGAACTGGCTGGATAAGATCTCATCATTACAATTGGTTTTCGCTGGCGAAGGTTTCGACGAATCTTCGGAATGAGGACTTTTTCAAGTGAACCATGAGTGATCGTGAATTGCGGAGATGACCGTAAAACTCGGTGCCTTTTAGTCACCAGAAATAATGTCCAGAGTTTCGCCAATTGGTGACTATCTCACCAAGTTTTGGCGAGGATTAAGGGCTTGTCTGTTCTGCTGCCCAAAAATCGAAAAATCGAAAAATCAAAGTCTCATAACCTGTTCAAAGTTGGATTTTTTGTTTGCAAGTCCGGGTGCGCGGTCATCCAAAAAATCGAAGTGACCACCAAAGAAAAAATCAAAGGTTCAGCAGAACAAAAATCGAAGTATTTGGCTCACGTTGGAATCGTTATCTGTCCTCTCTGTAATGGATCTTGATCTTGGATACTTTTTCTTGTGTCAAACAATAGTATTATCGACTGGTGACTGAGACGTCTTTTCACGGGGATTGTGGAAACCCACCCAGATTGTTGACGTTGAACAGACAGACAAACTTCGATTTTTTAACTTCGACCTTTCATTTTGAGAACAAACAGCTTACCGAAATTGGTATGTCTTTCTATTTCCACGGCTTCGATTTTTCGATTTTTCGAGTTTTTCATTTTTGGGCAGTTGAACAGACAAGCCCTGAACGTTCTGGACATGAAAAATCAGCAGGAACCCAGATATCTATGTAGTGAAAATTTAAAAATTGGCGATCCCTCAGTTTCTCATTATTTAGAACACGAGATGTCAATAAATTGACCCTGAACCTGACCGGTACCCCACTGACAAACAGTCATACTGTAACGTGTTTATGACCACACCCTTTAAATTGTCAAATCTAGATGAAACGAGTTTTGTTGTCGATCATACTGATTCCTTTGTAGCTTCTATACTACAAATTCAGCAATTTCCTGGTTTCATATCTAGCACTACATGAATTTTAGTTAAAGGTGTATCACACAATACTAGCCATTCTCTACTGTTACGTAATTTTAGGTTATCACGCTGCGAGACCTGGTACATTATTATTTTGTCGCCCTTGTTGCATGAGTGGTAGAAGTAATATTACAACACGATTATGTCACCTATTAATGACCCCACGAAATGTGAAAGATGACTCTATAAAATGACACTGCACAAGATATGAAAAAGAAAATTTTGACGTACGTATAACTGTTGGTTGCACGCTCTCTTTCGGTGGTCTGTACAAAATGACTATATATCTTGGGCTTATTCTCTGATTATAATATCCTCTAGGGTTTTCTTGCGTATGTTGTGTTTTGTATTGCACAATATTCGATGTGTCAGTGTTTTGTGTGTGTATGTTTCGATGGCTGTGTGTGTGTGTTTGGGTGTGTTTGTGTGTTAGTGTGCCAGTGACTGAAGAAGACGATCTTTCATTTTCGTCCTTTTTCGCATACATAATTTTTTATGTTCTCTCTACACTACAGAAGCCATCTGTCATTTGCTGTTATCCTCACCCATCAATTTGCATGAAAATATACACCGTATTTGGCATACAGTAATTGCACAATGAAATTCTCGGCCTCCTTCTTGTGTGCCCTTAGGGGGGGTTCACAACTACTCCCCTCCATTCCAATGGTTTCAGCAATTGCTTCCGCCAAATCACCCAAGACTACGAAATCTTCTAAACAAGATACTATTCCCTGGGACATTTATGGCAACGCGCAAATATTTCAGCCATATCATTCAGTTGAAGTAGATTCGAATTGTGAGTATACCGCCACTCTTACTGTCAACATCAAAGATGCTGGGCTCTCGATTCCAAATCCAACCGACTGCTCACCTGAAGTGGAGAACTGTGTCAACCAAAAGGGTGAAGCAGTGTCATGCTTAAATGAGCAGCGCAATGTAAGCAACACACAGCCTTTTGCATTAAATCCTTGTTACAATTGACACCAGATAGCTGAAGAACACTGGCAATTCTGACATCACAACTTTAAATGTTCCACTTTTAAGCTTTACGAAATCAGCAACATGTTTAAAGACCACACTGGCTTCAACCATGTAAGCTTTGACTACAGTCCATGCGATCACCCACCCGCAGGTGTATTCACTATTCCTCATTTGAATTTTCATTTCTTTCGGGTTACACCTTATGAGCGTGAAATTGCTACTTGCACAATGATACCTGGTACTCCAATTTGTGACTTTCCTGGGAGTGGATCTCCCCGTCCAGTCCAATCGACTCCATCAGGCCATGCTTACTTTGTCCAGTCCCATGATCTTGATACAAACAAGGTTGCCAATATGCCTTTTACATTTTTCTCAGACTTGGCTACAGCAGTTCCTGGAGAAGGGGTGCATGCTTGGGACTTTGATAAGGTTACGGACCAAAACAATTGGACAGAACCAATCTTGATCCTAGGAACATATGATGGCAACATTCGTTTCTGGGAGCCTATGGTCCCTGTTACTTTTCACATAGGAAGTCAGAATCAATTCTATGAAGAACACATAACGTATGAAGCTCAGACAATCATGGAACTTCCATCATTCTATTCAGTGGCATACAATGTTGCCTCTGGGCTGACAACTCTTACTATAAAAGGCAAAAGTGCGGTTTGCAAGAAATGATAGTTCAACTTGTGGGGTAAAGAAGCACAGTTAGTATGATCAAAGAAGAATATTGAGAGTGCATTTCACTCATAATACAAGACGACATCTCAAAATCATGCAAAAATCATACAATACACAACTATAAATCATTAATCATCATCAATGTTATTATTTATATTTTGGCCAGGTGTGAATAAACTTGTGGTTGTCAACAAGGTACTGTATGTTCAAGGAATGAACATCACAAGACACTGAGGCAGAAAATTACCTGCAGTGGCGCAATGGCCACAGCTAGGCCTAGGCTCCTGCTGTGGCTACTATAGCCAATACTGTAACGATGGCTATGACTGCACCTATAACTTTGACTATGGTTATGGCTACCACTACATCCACATCCAAGATGTAGTCATCCAAATTACTTGTATGTGGGGATTTTGTTCCTTGACTTGTAGAAAACCTGACAGAGAAACTGCACAACAATTTTTTTTGAAGTGCTCATTTTTACTTGGGTAATACAAAGAACCCTAACTATAAGATAACACAATAAGTGTCAATTAGTATATCGTGCTTTATAACTATTTCTAGACAAATAACATTGATAGCATGGACATAAGTCTTTCTTTTCCAAAAGTAGCAGAGCAATGGCGTATGAACACAATAATTTCTCTTTTAAGTTTTCGAAGTTGGTACTTTACCATAACTCCAAAGTAACACAGCCATGCCTGTTGGGCTGCAAGCAGTGGCAAGCTAGTTGGGTAAACAGCTTGGAGATGCCGCAGATTGCATATTGTAGAGTCAGGTATAAAATCTATGCATCACTAAATAAACATAAATGACTATTATTACAATATTTTGCTAATTAAGCTATTTTCGACTAAATATAGCATAAATAAATAAAATGTTTCACATCTTGACATGTCAAGAAATGGTCCGTATCAACCAGGGCAACCTATTGCTTTCAAGACCCTCCAAATTGTAATTGATGCTGGTAATTCAGATTGATGTTTGTAATTATGACATGAGCCAAGGATGCTTCCAGGCCCTCCATGCCAATCATGTCTGTGTATGGGTATGTAAGGGTACCAAAATTTCAACTGGCATAA